>JAQBSW010002314.1:52500-106001 GCA_029291075.1 Eudiplozoon nipponicum
ATAATGATGAATATGCTGATATCAATGATGATGACGGTTATTATTATTATATTGCTGACGATAAAAATGATGATGTCGTTGTTTATGGTGAAGATGATGATGAATATACTGATGTTGAAGATGACAATGATGATTATGGTGATGTTGATGATGAAGTTGTTGATTATGGTGGTGATAATGATGCTGCTGCTGCTGATGACGATGGTGATGATGATGATGATGATGATGATGATGATGATGATGATGATGATGATAATGATGATAATGATACTGCTACTGATGATGATGAATTGATGATGATGATGTTGATGATGATGATGATGATGATGATGATGATGATGATGATTATGATGATGATGATGATGATAATGATGATGATGATGATGATGATGATGATGATGATGATGATGATGATGATGATGATGATGATGATGATGATGATGATGATGATGATGATGATGATGATGATGATGATGATGATGATGATGATGATGATGATGATGATGATGATGATGATGATGATGATGATGATGTAATATAGGACAATATATAAGCCATCAAGACCATTTGTGCTCTAGGGCAAAACTAACGAATTAGAAGTAAAGTAAATTTAATCAGCGATTACAAGGAGTAAGAGATGGAGTCATTTACCTAAGAATTTATGTACTCGGTTTACATGTTGTGCATGTTAAAAGTAGAACAATAAAAATTGTAAACACTAATCTCGCATTATTTAACCATTTGCATGACAACGCAAAACTTTCAGCGGTCGATTGTAGTGATGCATCGTATATATAAAGGATTACCAAAGGCAAAAAGCAAACATGCAAACATTTGCTATAAACAAGGTTGCGATCTTGATATAGACACATGATCCATCAATTACATAAATTTGTCAGTATAAACTAAGAATTGTATAATTTAGAAATGACTAATCATTCAGTAAACCGGTTTCGTACTTTCTGGGAACTCATTACGTACTGGCCGGAATTTATCGCCGACGGCTCGAACCTGGGCACGTCTGCTTCTGAATCTGTTGAAAATAATGTGTTATTTGCGGCAGGGTGGCTCAGTGGTTAGTGCACCAGATTCTGAAGCAGGCTTGCTCATACTCGAGCCCAGTCCGTGGCAAATTCTGGCCAGTACATGATGAGTTTCCAATAAGGACGAAACTTGTTTACTGGATGAATTGTCTTTCCCATACTATATATATATAATACTGGCAAATTTATGCACATAATGGGTCGGGTGTTTATCTCGAGATCGCGACCTTGATTATAGTAATTGATATCACCGCCCACGCAGCCAATGTTTCTTTAATTATGCAGAGTCGAATAGCTGAAAATCTGGAGCTAGTCAAAAATTTTGAACTCAGATAAACGTTTCAAAACTTGTGAAGGTTGAGTTAAAGACCTTTCCCTCTAAATTAAGCTTACCTGCATTTTCTTAACCAAATCCAATTTTATTGTTATTTCATTAGATTAAAATATCGAAATATTATGAAAAAAGAAAAAGAAGAAAATTACTGGAACAACGAAAGCTGTGTTAGTCAAAACGCAGATCAGGTAATTTCAATTAATTCAGTATCGCAACAACGCCATTCCTTCAAGAAATATTTAATTAGATATTCGCCTGTCACATGTGTGTGTGTGCATTTTTTATAACCGTTGTTTTCATCTAACTAATTTAGACCAGAGTGGCTGAATAATAATTTATCAATTGCATGCAATTATTGTTATTTATTTATTCGCTTCCCATAAAATCAAGTATAATTGTAACCAAGTTTGGTCGTTAAAAGTGTTAATGTCAACTAATTAGTTTATTTTTATATTGTTTCATTTTTCCGTGCACCTTTGTCAACAGTTATCTCATGACACAATAATAAGTTGAATGTGATAAGACAAACGATAAATCACATTTGAACGGCTTCGTTTATACTCACTGGTAGATTTAATTTAAAAACATTTCTACAGCTAATTTAAGTGACATTTATTTTTTTTATAAGTTCCAGTTGATTTTGTTCACATTATAAATATGCTATCACATATTAATTCACTTGGCTCTGGCGAGAGCCTGTACAACAATTTATTCACCGTACCACCAAATCCACACATATTGCATGTAGTTCTAATTTGTTTACCAACTATACTGGACTAATTTATTTTCCGTCATGCGGCACTCGTTAGTATAACATTCAGTTCAAAAAGTCTATCTGAACAGGCATGATCAACAACTATGTATACGATATAATTTCAATCCTGATTGAAAATGTATTTAACCGTTATGTTAGGATTGAATTACATATCTATTTTTGGAGAAATGGTAAAATGCGCAAGAAGACAATTGAAATCGATCTTGGAGACCGTGCTTTTTCTTTACTGGGGAAATAAATTTCATCCTCAAGAAAATAAAGAATAGTTAGTACATGCAAGTACGTTTTAGGTGTTGCAATCCTGGTAACAAATTAGTTCAGTTGTGACCAAAAGGCAGTATGAACGGAAAGTATAATCTCATGCACATTCGTTTCGTGCTTACTGGCGACTCATCAGTAGGAGCCAGTATTACGCCCTTTAACCACCATATATTTTTGTCAAGAATGTGGGATAATAGGATGGTAAAATCTTCTAGACGATTGTGAATACCTGCAATAGTGAAGCTAACATCATATAAAGTCTACAATAATGCGACTTCAACGCTAACTCACTCTTTATAATAGATATACAGAGTCTGTAAAGGATACTAACACTATGGCTATTGTGTTAGTAACCGATATCATTATTGTACCGAAAAGGCACATGGTACTAACACTATGGTTTCCGAGTCGTTTCATGTTACCAACCTGATGTATATCAATTTATGCTAAATTTCACCGAAATTGAGAATTACAACAATTTCTGAGCACCTGTTAATCCAGTAAATCCATACACTCTGGCCATGATCGATAGCAGTTATCACATTTCGTGGTAAGCATGACATCATTCAATTCAATATATTACAGTTATTTACATCTAGTTAGTAAATGATTCGAATTTAAACTGCGCATATGTTCTGTGTGCATGCCTAAATATGTTTCCCTCTTCCGTTATTTGTATGTGTGTATTTAATCTGATATAATCCCCTTTGGTTTTCATAATACACTTCATAAAGTATTATATATATATATATATATATATATATATATATATATATATATATATATATATATATATATATAGTCACTCATAATAGACAGGGTTCGTCTTTAATGAGCACGCCCTTACGGTTGCCAGAATCGCGAAAGCCTGGTTTTGAACTCCTGAACATTTTTACTCATGCAACTCATTCCTTTCGCCACCTAATCAGCGCACATGGCCTGTACTAACGCTTATGCATGTTGATATACTTACACGCAGTCGTTCCAATGGTTCTTAAATACAATATTATTTGAGATTTTTGTGTATATGAATTGATGATATATATTTTTAGCTGGATACTCTTTGTTTCGGAGAACTAATATAAATGCAATTATGTATTATGTATTGCGCAACATGCAACGGATTAGTTCAAATATGACCAGATTGATAAACCAAATTTAACATGAACGGAATGCGTAATCTCATGCTTACATTCGTTTCGTGCTTTCTGGAGACTCATCATTAGGAGCCGGTATTACGCCTTATAGCCACTATATATTTGGGTGAGTAATGTGGAAAAAATGGATGGTAAAATTTCCTATACTTATGTGTAAAGTTGCAGTAGTGGAGCTAATTTCATATAAGGACTTCGGCAATGTCTCTTCAAAGGCAACCCTCTCTCTCTCTCTCTCTCTCTCTCTCTATATATATATATATATATATATATATATATATATATATATATATATATATACATTCTTGAATGACATTTTTCGCCCCATCGTCAAGAAATAACCGCAAATCTCATAGAAAAAAAACTTTTGGCAAATGTCAGTTTTGTGTGAATGTCAGGACGATGGAGCGAGAAAAGACGTTCCGAATCGTAGATGAAAATTAGGAAAAACATGATACTACAGCATTTTCGGTGGACAAGAATAGTGTGGAAAACTTAAGAAAGACGGGATCAGTGTGAAACCATCAGTCAGTCAATCAACCACACCGAACTCCTGGAAATGTAATGGAATCAAGATTTACCGACCTACGAATGCTATCAATTGTATTCAATTATGCATGTTGTCAGTCAATGTGTGTCAAAATTTATTACCAGAAATTGCATATCATTCTCAGTGCATAGTTTTCTTGCATTTGTAATACCACAGAGTTAACTTATCTAGAACACACTCCCGATAAAATAAATAAATTTATTCAAATTTAAAGGCACTCCTATATGCGACTTAAAAATTTGGAAACTGTTCTATAATAAAACGTTGAAATTCTTTTGAATGAATATTGAGGCAAAATAGTTAGTTTTCAAATCTAGTCAAGTTATTTAAATGAAGTTTGAAAACTTAATTTAAATACTTGTTACCACCACCCGCAAAATCAATGATTGTGTAAGAATAGCCAAATGATCCAATATATACTTTCCTAATCTTATAATAATCATTAAGAAACTCATTTGAAAAGACCATCAATGAACTGGCCAATTAGATATTGTTTGTGACGAAATACTATTATATATGCAGTTATGTATTAGGTGGTTCAAATTATATATGCAGTTATGTATTAGGTGTTGTGCACCTAGTAACAAATTAGTTCCATTATGATCAGAAGGATAAACCAAAGACAGCATGAACGGAAAGTATAATCTCGTGCACATTCGTTTCTTGCTTTCCGACGACTCATCAGTAGGAACCGGTATTACGCTCTCTACCCATAATATATTTGGGTAAGAAATGTAGAGCAATTGGACGGTATAATCTCCTATAGCATCCTATTTTGCCCACACTCCTCACCCAAATATATAGTGGGTAAATGGCGTAATACCGGCTCCCACTGATGAGTCGCCAGTAAACACGAAACGAATGTGCACGTGATTATAATTTCCGTTTATGCTTGTTTTGGTTTATCCTTCTGCACATAATTGAACTAGCCAATTTTTTTGTCCATATGCTGTATCTCTTTAGTGGTATTGGGGTCTACCAGTGGTAGTTGAACCTGCAATATGTCGCTTCGTTTTTTATATCTGAATTACTAGTACAACGAAACGATGGTGTCTAGTTTAACTTCATACACTTTATCAATTTGAGCTATAAATTGAAATTATATTATTATGTCTGCAGGAGCAATTTCTTTGCTATTATTTAATTGTATGTCACGAATTGCACTTTTCGTATTTCTCTGTTTTAATATAAACAAGTGCAGGGAAACTCTTGAAGCCGATGACGCAAAAATAGCTCATTTTAGGGCTGAATTTATTATCAGAGAATTATCCATACGAAGTAAAATAATGAAGCTGTGTGTAGCTAAAAGAGTTGTATAACAAAAAAGCCAGTCATTATAACACACTTATAAATAAAATATTGTTTAAAAAAATCATTATCACGGACATGGCATTATTTATTTGTAAAATCTTAATTAATATTTCCGCAAATTGTAATGTGTGCTTTTATTATTTTTTCGAAGAATCAATATGATGATAAAATTGTTGTCACACACTGATTAAATATTCTTCTTTGTATTTATTGATTGGTATTTAGATCAAAACGTCAAACATCCTTAGAAATAAGGAGCGCAGATTTTGATAAAGACGATCGGCGTGTCGATAGAAATATGAAATAGTGAAAATCGAAATTAACGTTGAGCAAACGTATTATAACATTTTAATCGGTAAAGAAAAAGTCTATAAATAATAAGCTAGTATGTGTTTTTATTGAGAAATGAATTCACTTCTACGGAAAATCACAACTATACGAACTCATCTAAATGACACAGTCATTGTGAACGCTGACAAAATCAGCGAAAGGAACCAACTCACTTAATCAAATATAATACAAGCTATATCGTACAACTGAAAAAATTTAATTAATTGATGCATGGCTAGAGATAAGATAGCTGGTCCTCTTTACTACAAGTCTCACGCTTAGAGGTTTAGCCATGTAGCTCGGGAATTCGAATGTGGCCTGAGACAATTTTGACAACTTCTGCCCAATAAATAGTGAAGTATAAAAGATGAATTAGCTCTTATGTAGCTTTTTATCCCAACTGTTTGTATATATATATATATATATATATATATATATATGTCCCGAAAACATGTTTTAATTCATTATAAATATGCATGAACAAGTGCATATGCACACAAACGTATATTGGCCTATAGACTTTGGGAAATAAAACTCAATCTTATTTATGTTTCAATAGAGATACTTTTTGTATTTGGTAGAGCCGTTAAATTTTGAAATGCACCTTGACAGTTAAGAATACTCACGGAAATATAATTTAATAGCTTTCTAGGTTACCAATTCCATATTAAAATAACACAGAGAGATTGACACGATTAAATTCTCTCAGTGCGTTGTTTACGACACTATCTTTCCTTACAAAATATCATTCTGCGACAATAAAACAAAAGGTAAGCTGAATTGTGATATTCATTTTTATCTGGTTAATGAAAATATAAAGGAATCTGAAGTTTAGAAAGCAATAAATGTTTTTTTGTAATATGACATATCCACAGACACCCATGAACAAACACAACTAAGTGAAAGTACACTCGTGCCATTCTCTATAGACAAAATCTGCGCTACTCCAAACGAAAATTAGTGCCTCAAATTGAGTTGTGCTCAATGCTTTACGAATAACAGAGAAAAGACAATTTATTTGGCAAAACTCTTTCTATGTTATCACATTTATTGCATTTGCTGACTTAACATATTCTTGGCTTCAAATGAAGCTCAATTCCCCTGATAAATGTTACATTTTAATTAGAAAACGTGACAGAAGTTGTTTGGACTGCTCATCAAGGTCGAACTTGCAGTATAACACGAAGTAGCCAGTCTCCTATATGAAAAGGCGTTAGAAATGAAATTGCTATTTTGCTAGAGGTAGCTTTTATTGAAACCCTATTATGAAATTGTCAGTAAATGTGTGAAAAGTTATATCATAAATGCGTTAGGTGGGGCGTGGCCAGTAACAGGTTAATTAATATCGAAAGGGTCAAATTACAAATCCAGTATTAAGTGTAATCGGATTGATGTTAACGTTGTGTTTACTAGCTATAAACCAGTATAAACCAAAAGTCTTATTGGTTAAATAATTCAGTATACCATTGATCCATTGTTCTTTTGTAAGTGTACACACATGATTAAGGAGTGACGGAAGTAAATGTGATCAATAAATATGATACGTGGATGATATTTTCCTCTATCTTAAGAATATGTCTCAATCACAAAATTTGCTTCAAAGTTTCAACAAAACGCATAAGAATATCGGTTTCACGTCAGAGAACGAGAAAGATGATTGTCTGCCTTTCTTTGATGTACTACTAAAGAAATATATTAGTGGTAAATAAAATAGAACAATTTAACATAAACCAACCTGTTCTGCATAGTATTTGTATTACAGCAGTTTTGTGCCTTTTCATTATAAATTATCAATAGTTCGTGGCTGCTTTTCAAGAATTGACAGGTTGGTTAATCCAGTTTCAAAAGAAAACGAATATAATAAAGCGATGAAAGATTTAATGCATAATGGATATCGTAGCCCATTATTTGAACCAATTATTAAAAGGGGAAGACACCAGAGACAGACGTATTTCGGACCACAAAAGAAATCAGTCTACCGAAACATCCCATTTAAGGGGGATGCAGTTTTCACGATTAGCACAAAATAAAGTTGAAGCGGCATTACCACGCACATTTAATGCAGATAAACTACGAGTGCTATTTCAGATAAAACTCTTAACTTTACCAGAAATCAAAGAGAAACAACCGTTAATATCGACATAAAATATTAATTACGAATATACATACGCAAGTTGTCAATCAACTTACGTAGACCGATCAACTAGACCACTAATTCTTGAATAAGGATTGTTTTTGCCAACCTGGATTAATTTAAATTACCTGATCTGCGTTTTGTTAAACTTGTGAGTTAAAATCTGACTGATGAAGGCTATCGATAAGTTTAGCCGAAATATATCGGAAAAAGAAAACTACTGGAACAGATCAGGTAATAGACAACTAATTAATTGAATGAGAGAACATAACAACATAAACGCCTTTTTAAACTAAATGGTTAATTTTAAATAATAATAATAATAATAGTTATATATTCAGTTGTAGTTACTTGAGAAGAATATTAAAAAGCCATACTTGTATCTGATAAAATTTCTTTTTCGTTATGCACATGAAAAGGTAACTAAGAATTTTTTAACGCTCGTATTCCAAAAGAATATATATATATATATATATATATATATATATATATATATATATATATATATACTAGTTCTCCGAAAAATTGAATATGTAAATGCTCGTAGATAAATGGTTTCGGAGTCAAGAAACCCAATCACTGAATAGGAAAATTTTCTCCAATTGCGGTTGATTGAATGGTTCTGCTCACATAATTGAAAAGTCTGTCGCATTTTCATCTATTACTTAATATTTGCATTAAATTTATTTTCTTCATATTCAAACACTTATGCTAGAACACCAGTGTGGAGTCTAGTTGTTCATTAAAATAGGACACTTGTGCATTTAACATGATATTTTCCATTTAATTTTAATAATCGTTGTCAAATGGAATTCCTCTGTCATGAATACAGTCTCTGCATGCCTATTATTTCTCGGTAACCAAGGCTATAGAAGTACAGGATAAATTGACTATAATCAAAGTTGCGAACTCGATATAAACACCTCACCCAGTAGACCGGTTTCGTCCTTATTGGGAACTCATCACATAATGGTCAGAATTCGTCGTGAACAGTGCTCGAACCTGGGCACATCTGATTTAGAATCTGGTGCTCTAACAACTGAGCCACCCTTCTGGACACTACACACAGCTTTCAGTCATATACTAACTAATGTAGCTTGGTTAGTATTTTTCTCTTTTTGGTGAAGCTTTTTTGGCATCCATTTAGACCATCTATCGTTGTCAAAATGGAATTACTCTGTTAGGAATACGGAGTCTTTGCAGGCATATAAGTACATGGCAAATTATCAGATTCAAATGAAATTCTGCTCAACAATTGCATTTTTGCATTCCATAGTTTAAAAATTTGCAGGATTTTCGCCTTCGAATGGGTTGGATAACAAATGCGTTTCGACAGATATGTCAATGGCTGTCAGGTGTGCATATTCCTTTAAATGTTTTTCTAATATCGTCATTGATGCAAGGAAACCGTGTCCGTATACAGTGAAGTCCGAGGTTATACGAATCATTGTGAAGTATTCCGTTGGTTAATGGCATCGATATTTGTCATATCTGGAGTTCGAAATTAAACACGATGAAAGATAAATTCGATGACGATCACGAGGATGCTTTGAGTCATACGCAAAGGCCGTTTCTCTAACGAAGAGGCTGTGTGAGATGTCGTTCTCTATGAATGGACACAAGAAGCTGTTGTCATGCTCTTCTTCTAGTTTTTTTTCTAAAATGAGCAAGCATCAAAACAGAAACTGATGTACATACTTCGTTTTCTTTAGCAACCTGTCATTTGGGGATTTCAGTGCTAATTGATTGTGAAATCCACCTGTGCTTCTCTGGTATCCACTTTTAACGATATTTCAGAACAATCATTTGATCCCCCGACATATGCTTCAAAGCTAACACATTCAACTATCTATTTGACTGTCTAAATGACGAAATTAAAATTCTAGGAAATAGGAGAAAATTTTTAAATGAATATTATCATGTAGGAAAGAAGAAATTTTATTTGTTGCTTAACCGGTTATCCACAAAGTTCTAAGTGAACTTTGAGAAATCATTTGTGTAGACAAAATGTTTAAATCTATAATGGATGAAAATATGTTTCCTGAAAAGTTGAGAGAGGCTACTCCTCGATACGAAAGGGCAGGAGATTATCAAACACATAGAATTAACCATAAACGGGCATGAACATAGAACACGCATAGGGACAAGCTGAAATTGTGTAAATGAACAATGGAGCAAAGTTGGAAAAAATGAAAGAACTTCCTCATTTGATTTATGCCATTAAACTCAATATCAGCTAGACGCTACATAGCAACAAAAATTTTTAATTTGCATTTGCTTGTTTGCAGTGAGCTAACATATACGCATTCATCTATTATGTTCGGCGAGCCTAGTAACAAGTTTTTTCAATCTGAACCATAAGTGTATTAAAAAGTCTGTATAATTAAAAGGTGTAATATCATACGAATTTGACTTTACTACTGCTTGATTACACATACTAATAGGTGAAATCACCATGCAATTGTCCTATTTTATTATGAAAAATTAATGGTGGGTTTGGGCCACAGTGCTGACTGCCGATTATGAGTCGCCATTGAGAACGAAACGATAGTGAACATTTAGAATATGCCCTTTGATTATGCTCACTTTTATTATATACTTCTGGTCCTACTTATATTAACCTGTTGCTAGGTTAGCGATATATAAAAATGAGCATATTTTATTTAAGTTATCAAATTCTTACAAAACGACACGACATTTTCTATGAATTAGGCAAAATAAATATTTTTCATGCCTCAAAATAACCAGGACGAATGCAGAATAATATAAAATTTAAAAAAATCATATATAAACAGAGTATAAGTATTGCTAATTTAAATAAAGTTTTAGGTCTTTATATGATCACCAATCGATCTATACACTTACATATGTCAGAATAAACTTCGCATTGCATAATGTGGAAATTCCAATTCATTCAGTGAAGCGGTTTCGTAATTATTGGGAACTCTTCATGTACTGTCCAGAATTTGTCGAGGACAGGGCTCAAGCCTGATTAGTTCATACTGGCAAATGTATGCTTGTAATGGGATTGGGGTTTATATCAAAATCGAAACCTTGATTCACATAAAAGTTATCGCCGCCTGCGCAACTAATGTTCGCTTAATTAAATTAGTCTTAATACTTCAATTTGCGCTTTTAAACTGTTGGTTGTAAGTTCTAGCGTTCGTCTGTCTGAAAAATCGATTAATTAACTCGAAATATCGTACAACCAAAATGCCACGAGAATGAATGATATCATTTCAAAAATGACAAATTCAATAAATATATGTATTAGCGACTTTTTGCAGGCGTTCTCCTTTAAATAAAATTATTTTCGAAGTATTAACAAGTAGTCATTGGACGTTTCTCTTGTCATATATACTATAATGGCAGGTAAGCGGTATTTGTCTTGTCTTTAATGGGACTGTTTTTTGGTAGCAGACATGACTGGAGACACTTAAATGCCTCTGTCCCTCTCGTAATTTGGAAACACAGTCTATGATAAATAGATAGATGATAATAGCTCAAGAGACCTCTATCGTTCAATTGACTACATTTTATAATGGCATTCTTATAGAAATAAACCACTGCGTACAAACAAATCAGCATTAATTGTGTCGGTTCTGAATGAATCCGTTTGACAGTAACATACCTAACAGGAGTTAGTTTAGTAACTAGAACCGATTGTCTATCAATAAAAATTTGACAATTGATCATGTGAAAATTAAATGTAATTGATGGAACTCATATCCAAAGGGAAGTTTACACTAAGGTACATTAAAACAAAATTATTCGTTCTTAATCTACAACAGATTTGTGATTAGAAGTAGGGTTTGTTCTGTGGACTCCAAACAAACGAAGCAATAATTATTGCTTTATATATACTTTATTTCATTCGTTGCTCAATTAAAATATTATTTTTGAAAAGATATTTCATTTTAAAGATGTTTTGTTTTTGGGCAGTAAGAAATAGTTAACACTAAACGAACGAAAGCCCTTGGCTTTTACATGCTGAAAACCAGGTACTTTGATTTATAAGACAAACGAATCCATATGTATGGCTCATGCTGATTCATTCTTTTTAAATATTTTCAATTTTCGATTAATTAGTTTGCTAATACTTAGTCGAAAAGATTTTTTCACAGTCTTTCTGAATGATATTTTGACCAACACTGCCGGAGTTCTGTCGCAATAAGAAGCACGAATCTAGAAGAAAGCAGCTAGTAGCGTTTATTGAAATAACATTAAAAATTTGTCAGTACCCCACCAATCCCATTGTTTTTAGCCAGATTGCAATACAACGGAATTGGTATTTACTGAAAGATCTAAAACTTGATTTAAAGAATAGTTAACAACACCCACGCAATATATATGTTTGTTTAATTGTATTACCTAAATATATGTGGCAAAATCTGAAAAATTTATTGTTCGTGACTGCATAGAAATTATGCAGCCGACAATTTCCATTCAAGTTTGCAAGCTTGAAGTAAAAACCAATCCCATTTTATTTAACCAGTCGTCAAACAATGTATGCGGGACTACTAGAGGTGAGAGCCGCATATACCTAATTTTCCTTTCCATATATGGTTTGATCCTAGCATGCACTGACTCGTTTCCAACTTCCATGATCATCATCATCAGAGTACGACGGCAATCTGACTAGCGAGGATCAAACCGCATTGCATATATATCGAAAGCAAAATTAGATATGCGGCTCTCACCTCTGGTAGTCTAGCATACAATATTCGAAGACTGGTCAAATACAATGGAATAGTCGTTTAATTCAAGCTCTAAAACTTGAATAAAAAATTGATACCACCAACGGTGCAATCAATTATTGCTTGATTGTATTTGCATTCAAGTACAGTGTATACGAAACTACTGGAGGTGGAGGCCGCATATGTAATTTGGCGTTCCATATATATGAATTGCGGTTTCATCTTCGCCAGTCAGTTTGCTGCCATACTCTGATGATTAAATTTTAGTCAAGGTTGCGAACTTGATATTTACACTTGCCCCATTACTCATATACGTTTGTCAGTAAAAATTAAGCATTGTATAGTGTGGAAAAGGCAATTCACCTAGTAGACCGGTTTCATCCTTATTAGGAACTCATCACGTATTGTCCAGAATTTTCCGTGGACAGGGCTCGCACCTGGGCACGTTTACTTCGGAATCTGTTGCTTTAACCACTGAGCCACCCTGCCGCACACTACGCACAATTTTCAATTATATGCCAGCCAATTTAACACGGTTAGTCGTCGGTCTATTTGTTAAATACAATGGGATTGGTATATACTTCAAGATCGCAATCTTCAGTTAAAGAATTGCCATCACTACCCGCTCAATAATGACGGCTTACTTATGTATTTTTTTCTTGAAGATACGTTTTCTATCTCAGAATTCATGGCATTTAAACCATCTACATATTATTGCGATATTACACAAACAACGAAATATATATATATATATATATATATATATATATATATATATATATATATATATATATGTATATTCGTTTATATGCTGTAGTCAAGCATTTCACGTTTGATGCGAATTAATGCATTTAGATGATTCCATATCGGATTAACAAGACATCAAATCAAATTAATAAATAGTACTTGATGAGTTCCCAATAAGGACGAAACTGGTCTACTGGATGAATTGCCTTTTCTGAACTATACAATTTTTAGTTTATACTGACATATTTTAGTAATTAATAGGTGAGGTGCTAAAATCAAGATCGCAACCCTGATTATAATAATAAATAGTACTTTGTACAAAGAGAAATATTGAGGAATTTAGTTCCCGGCGCGGCCTTGTAACATTCTGCTACTCTTCGCTGTTATGTCGAATTTTAGGCTTCAAGGGGTAAAGTTGTTCAGTGGAATGAAGTTTTTTACCGGAGACGTAGTGGTATAGAAGTTTTATATCCTTTATTACAAAGAACAAATATTTATGTAATTGTGTTATAGATAATGTGTAGTTCAAAGTAGTTCAAAATGGAACATATATCTATATATGTTGTTTTTTTCTTACTATTTTATGTAGTTCTTTTTCGAACGAATCGAATAATCGTGCTGCTAGACACATGTCCCGCAGATATTTAATCGATTATACGTTTTGTAATGATATTATTTTTGTTGTGGCGTAACTAATTAGTCCAGATTTTCTTCCAGATTTCATCATAGCACAACTATAATTTTAATTGGGAACATTTCACCAATTCACGGCTAGATTTTGTAGTAATTTTGGTGGAAGTGTGTACAGACTGGTAAACTGATACACTTGTTGATAAATAAGAAAACAAAGTCTACTCAAGCATACTGACATGTACATTGGGAGATAGTTAACATACAGTTAATTAAGACCTAGTTTGCGAGTGGATTTTAATTTTCTATTTATGTTCGCGCAGTTGTTCAACTGCCGTGAGTACAAGCCATGTTATTAAAGAAGAGAAGAGGGTGTGGAATGAAGGACGGGTGTGGGGATAAGGATAAAATTAAATTAGCATGCTCACTTGCAGAAACAAGCGAACAAGAATACACGTATAACAGCATGTCTGAAAACATAGAAACATACACAAACATTACTGAATAAACTGTTCCTTTGAGATGCTTATAAAATTCTGTGCCTTTCTCAGAATTAGCTTAGAGTCCAAACGACAACATTCAATCAGTCTTGTTAGTAGAATGTCGTTTTGTGGTATACTCATTGTTAGTATGTGAGCATTCGTCAAGATAATCGTGTGTTCTGTGTATTTCCACAAACACTCACATTTATAATATATATATATATATATATATATATATATATATATATATATATATATATATATATATATATATAATTGTAGTTTGTAAGTTGTTCCTTTGTATGCATGTATATGAAAATTTCGTTTATCGCTTACGTTCTGTTAGTTTTTACGCCATATAAATAAACATATATGCTCTACTTTTTATGAATTTTAAAGTAGCAAACAGATTTTAATCAGTGATTGAAAGGGGAAATACAAAACTACACTCCCTTGTGAAAATGCTGAACAGTGCAGGTAAATTACGGGCAAGAGTAGAAATATTACCTTTAGAATTATTCAAAATGTAAACGGTAAAATCTGGGGTGGAGAAAGTAATATTCCTATAACGCGATATTATTACCGTTTAAGCTTAGCAGTAATGTATGTTGTTTGTGTGTGTATGCTTGATTAATGGTTATGCAATAGATATTTTACGTTGCACTGGCCTAGGGAAGAAAATTGACGAATTCAAGAAAAACTCTGACATTGTATCAACCTCGCCAATTCTTTAAATCAAGTTTGCGAGCTTGAAGTAAACACAAATCCCATTGTATTTAACCAGTCGTCGAACAACATAACAAAACTACCGCCAGGCGCAACGCACTGGCGCGTTTCGACCTTCCATGATCATCATCAGAGTACGACGGCAAACTGACTATCGAGAATCAAACCGCATTGAATATATATGGAAATCAAATTTAGATATGCGGCTCTCACCTCTAGTCTCGCATACATTGAACTTGACTGCATAGAAATTGTGCAGCCGACATTTCCAGTCAAGTTCAATGTATGCGAGACTGCTAGAGGTGAGAGCCGCATATCTAAATTTGATTTCCATATATTCAATGCGGTTTGATCCTCGATAGTCAGTTTGCCGTCGTACTCTGATGATGATCAAGGAAGGTCGAAACGCGTCAGTGCGTTGCTGCTGGCGGTAGTTTTGTTTTGTTGTTCGACGATTGGTTAAATAAAATGGGATTGGTGTTTACTTCAAGCTCGCAAACTTCACTTAAAGAATTGTTACCACCACCCGCGAAAACAATTATTGTTAAATTGTATTACCTCGCCAATTGTTAGGCTAAGAGTTAAAGCTTCGTAGTTAATATCTAGTATATATATATATATATATATATATATATATATATATATATATATATATATATATATATATATAAATGTTCAGTTCAGTACCACTTCCCCATATGGTGTGATATCTTTTCTATAATCGCTAGTACGGTCTGGATAAATAGATGAAATTTACTCTATGAGTAAAACGTGAAATTGATTTAATTTAAATTAGGTGAAAGAAATAACTTGACGAATTAATGACATCACTTTGTTGATTAAGGACTTTCGTTGAAGCGCATGTCTCGACAGCCTCTTGTAAAAGTCAAATCCTCATCTCAGTTTGTCTTCTGCTCCGGCGTTCTAGTTCGTTCACCGACTTGTATTGCTCAGCTGGCTGAACCAGTTCCGCAGCCAATCGGTCTGTCATAAGGAAATGCAAGTCGAAGGTGTCTAATGAGGCTTAATTGCGTAATAAGTTTAAATATCATGGCCAAATTTATGATTGGTTAACGAAATATGAATTGTAATTGGTGCATTTAATACAATTATGCTGGTCTAATAAACATGCGCGTAATGCTATTTCTAGAAATTATTTAGGCAATAATATAAACTCGACTATGGTTTTCAAATTGAATTACTCATTTAATTCATATAGATACGTAACCATTCAGTTGTTTAGCCCTTAATAATAAAAATGATGATGAGTGCCATGCTTAACTCGCTTGCTACACATTCCAGTTAATTCCTTTTGGAGAAAAAGGCAACATAACTCGCTGTTTACAATGAGTTACTGCGTTAGTTCGGATAAGATTAATTAAATAACTTAAGGGGCTTTACATGTTTAATTTAAAATGTTTTAAAAACCATTTTCGAAAAATAGTCAAACTGCTGCCAAATATAGGGCGAGTGAAAAAAATTTGAATTGGTACATACACCATCTATGCAAACTTGACATTAATATCAATAGAGGTAATTTTATTTCTTATTTAATAATGGCAAATTTTACACCCCTCGCCGAAATGGAGCACAAATTTGCACGAACAAATATTTGACAGAAGTTTGTCCGCAATTACAGAGTCTACGATGTATTTTTGATTTTCCATAGTTGTTACAACGTACTCCAAGAATTCAAGTTATACTTCTCTTTTGGTGTTGCCAAGATCATTACATCTTGAAACAGAATATTACTTATTCGATTAAATTGCATGCTGTGGTTGTTTTGTTTTCTTAAGTGGAATAAGGTCATTCAAATGAAGCAAAATTAGTGTACATGTTGATTTAAACGTAGTGATGTCGCAAAAAGACCCTTTTCACGCGTGAGCATGAAAGCCTAAATTACGAAACGAATTCAAATATTTCTGATTCTTTAATCAAAACAAATGTATACACTAACTAAAGTGTAAAAAATAATTATTTCAACAGAAATAGATAAATATAGGTCAGTCAGAATTGAAAATGATATGGATGGATGAAATATCGCACTTGCTTCATTAGTTTGATATTTTAAAAAATTGTGAGGATTGGAGAATTAAAGATGGCAGCCGGCAAAGTCCGACGTAAGTTAAGCAACAAAACAACTTGAATTCAGCCTGTGTAAGTCACAGCAGGGATCGAATAATTGAACTGTGTTAATTACATTCTCTTAATTGATGAACTAGTAATGAATATCTTATGTTCTTTAAGAATCAATTGATGGCAAGTACGTGGCCCGGCTTATCATTTTAATTTTTGAAGATATAATAAATTATGGTAAGTTTTCGCATGCGTTTACGCTTTACCTTTCAAGTATTGCGTGCATTGGTAAAAATAAAAACAATCATCCATTGCACAACGGTGATAACTGTTCATTAGCTCAAGATATTGAGGTGGATATAGTCATCTATATATACATCTGCCAACGTTAGCTATGCATTGTAGAATGTAGAAAAAGCAAATCATTCAGTAGACAGTTGTTTTTCTTAATTAAGATGAACACTTCATGGAATATTGTGCATTAGGTGTTGCGCGTCCAGTCAAAAATTAGTTCAAATAGGATCAAGAGGATAAATAAAACCAGTATGACCAAAATGTGTAATTTCATGTGCACATGCATTTTGTGCTTACTGGCGACTCATCAGCAAAATACAGTATTACGTCCTATATTCACTATATATTTGAGTGAGTATTGCGGAAAAATTAGACGGTACAATCCTTACCCAAATTTCTAGCGTGTAAAGAGCGTAATAACGGCTTCTTCTGATGTGCCGCCAACAAGCACGAAACATATGTGCACATGAGATTATACCTTTCATTTACGCTGAATTTGGCTAAACCTTTTGGTACTATTTTAACATATTTGTTACAAAATTGCATATATATATATATATATATATATATATATATATATATATATATTAGTTCTCCGCAACAAACTGTATCCAGCAATTCATTTACTATCCAGAATTTTATAGAGGACAGGGTTCGAACCTGGGCACGTCTAAGTCGGTGTCTTTGAATCTAGCCCCCCTCAATCTATCGTTACAAAAGAGAAACCACGCTATTTAGGGACAAGTTAATAAAATAAACATATTTTAAAAATTAAACGATCATTGATTGCGCGAGTAGTGATAAAAATTATTTAAATCGATGTTGTGAGTTTGATAATGACAACAATCCAATTATATTGGCCTTTGTTTTTATAAGCTAAGCAATGTATAATTTACAAAGTTCTACTTATCCAGTTGATTGTCTTTCTTTCTATTTGGAATACGTCAAGTACTGGCCATGTAGTTTGGCGTGTGTAATATAATGTCAGATTTGATGAGGCTACAGTTAAACAAGTAATAATTGCGGAAATGGTGGTAACAATTCTTTAAATCAAGTTTGCGCGCTTGAAGTAAACACCAATCTCATTGTATTTAACCAGTCGTAGAACAACATAGAGTACGTCGGCAAACTAACTAGCGTGGATCATATCGCATTGACTATATATGGTAAGCAAAATTAGATATGCGGCTAACCTCAAGCATTCATGCACATTAACTTTTGCAGTTTTACCTATATATATATATATATATATATATATATATATATATATATATATATATATCAAGAATACTAAACTAATTTTACAATATTTCATATATATATATATATATATATATATATATATATATATATATATCAATTGAACAAGCAATGACTGCGCGAGTGGTGGTAACAATTATTTATATCAATTGTGTGAACTTGTAAACACCAAACCAATTGTATCTAACCAGTCATCAGTCATGCGAACTGACACGTTTAAACCTTCCGTGATTATCATTGAGTAGGACGCGACTAACTAAGAATTTATATAGAAAGAATAATTTTGGAAAGCAAAATTAGATTTTTAAAATTTTATTTCTATTGATTGTATTATCTATCTATATATATATATATATATATATATATATATATATATATATATATATATATATATATATATATATATATATATATATATATATATATATATATATATATATATATATATATATGTCAAAATCCGCAAAATATTAATGTTCGTGATTGCATATAAATTATACACCCGCAACCAGTGTAAAGTGCAGTGTATGAGACTTCTAGGCGAGTAACGTATCCAATGTTGCTAACGCTATATATGCATTAGGGTTTGATTATCGCTAGTCAGTTTGCCGTCCTACTCTGATGATAATCATGGAAGTTTGAAACGCGTCAGTATGTGTGACTGACAGTAGGTTTTGGAGTGGCTAGTTGGTATTATAGTTTTAAAGGTATGTCATGAAGGCTATACGTGAAGGAAAGGCTAACCAAAATTTATGTTAACATATAATTGAAAAGTGAGTGTAGCGTGAGGTTGGCTGGCGCAATGGATGAAGTCACAGTCTCCGAAGAAGTTGTGACAAGTTTCGAGCCCTGCCCGCGTCAAAATTCTAGATGTTACTTGAAGAGTTCCCAATAAGGATGAAACTTTTCTATTGGATGAATTTTCTTTTCTACATTATACAATGCTTAGTTTATACTGATAAATGTATATTAAGTGTAGTGGTGTTTGTATCGAGCTCGCAAACTTGACTTAAATTATTAGTGTCACCGCCCGCTCAACCAATATTCATTTAATTATTTACATTTTCAATTTAAACTCATGTCCTAGGTGTCATTGTGTCTGTTTCATAAAGGAGTGGCTAGTTGCAATTTTCGATTTGAACAGATTCCATTTTGGCTCCAACTAAAGGAAAAGCTAACCTAAATCAAAAATTGATTTAACTGAAAATGATGTGTAGTGTGCAGCAGGGTGGAACGGTGAGTAGTCACAGATACTGAAGCATAAGCACTCAGGTTAGAGCCTTGTGCGCGTCAAAATTCTCAACAGAAGTAGAAGAGTTCTCAAAAAGAACGATACAGGTCAAATGGATAAAATGCCGTTTGTACATACAAAGCTTAGTTTATAATGAAAAGTTTATATATATATATATATATATATATATATATATATATATATATATATATATATGTGTGTGTGTGTGTGTAGGGACAAGTGTTTAGACCAAGCTCGCAATATTGATTCAAACATTGTTTTTTATCATTTTAATATTTGCTACCATACAATGAAATATAGAAATTGCTTAATTAGAGACAAGAGAATTTGTAAATTTGAACATTTAGGCCTGAATCGACAAAATTAGAAATATTTTTAAATATTTGAAACAGAGCATAATTTTTGCAAAAAATTGGAAACAAGAACTGAAAAAGAGTAGGTTTAAATTTACTCCAGGCAAATGCCGATTAATTAGTAAAGGTTTTCATGAGGATGTCGCGGAAGAATTAGCTACGACAGCCTTATTGGCCTGATCTAGCATTGTGGAATGGATTATTTTGTATTGCTCCTTGTATAACGAAGTGCCAAATTTTTTTATTTTCATTTAGTTCCGACATTGATTTAGACAGCACTTACCAATGAATTTATTTTGATTTCATATTGATATTTGTTAACTTTCCGAAAAGCAATGTTTAGGCATGGCGTTCTCTTAGCAGCAGACATTAGGACGGGCTCGTTATTGTAGACGCTTAACGAGTGTGCAGGTAGATTTAAGCTTTTACTTATTCACGATGGCAATCGGCGCTCTTTATTTTTCGAAAATAAAAATAAGTCAGTTGGAAAATTTATAATTGCGCAGATGGTGATAAAAATTCTTAAAAAGTAAGTTTGTGAAGTTGGAAGCATCACCAATCCATTTTAAATTTCGCGACAGATTAAAAATAGTGTTGGTGTTTATCTCATGTTCACAAACTAGATTTAAGACATTTAAGTTCTTATAGAGTAAATAGTGAAACCATTTCGTGAGGTGAGTTTGCCTCACTTTGTTATATTGGTTTATTTACTTTTTTTGTGGTAGACAAACATCGTGGTTTCGCGCATGTGCGTGTAACTGTGATTGTGTGTGTTTGTGAATTTGTACCTATTTGCGTTCGTGTGCTTTTAGAAGCTGAGACTGCATTTAATGCTTTACTTTATAAATTGGTAAAACTGGGAACGCCTAGGTTACGTTTAATGTCATTCTACCAGTGTTAAAAATTATTTTTATGAAATAATATACGTTATTTCTGTGGGGGGAATTCCAGTAATTCAAATTCTATCTGTGTAGAATGCATTCCAAATATGAAAATTACATGGATTGCGTATGTGTGTGTGTTAATGTTTGCATTTGGGAAACAGTTGTTAGATTAAATTAAAATCAAACCCAATAAAGTAATATTTTAAATTGGCACGGTAATAAATTTGGGCCTTACTTTTTGAGTTCTCCTGCGATAAGACAATATATTTATGATAAGTGATATTTGAAAAGAGATTATAAAAATCGACGTTCACTTTGAGGCGTATTAATCAAAGTAAAATAAAAATTCCTACGCTAATTTATCCTCGGCTGGAATAACCTGATGTATACAAAACAAGCGTTACCTGAGGTAACAGAAGAAATCCATCCATTACACCGTTTATGCACGTATTGTGAACCAGTCAAATACTATTCAGCATTTTTCATGAGTATATAACTGAATGTTGTTAGTAGTATGCGGCAGGATGTCTCAGTGGTTAGAGCAAAACATTCTAAAGCCGACGTTCCAAAGTTCGAGCCCATTCCGCGACAAATACTGTACAATACGTGATGAGTTCCCAATAAGGGCGTAACCGGTCTGCTGGATAATTTCCTTTTCTACATTATAAAATACTTATTATATACTGTAAAATATATGTTCATAATGTTTGTATCAAGATCGCAACTTGATTAAAAGTAATTGTTATCACCGCCCGCGCAACCAATTTTCATTTAATTGAATACATAACACGTTTAATAATAACTTAGATAATTATTTAGATAATAAATATTGGCAAATGCAAAATAGTACGCGACATTATTAAGAGTTACATTGTAATTTTCAATGGCAATAAAATTTCGCTATTGCAAACTTACTATTTTTGGAGTTAAGCTTCTCGAAGGTGGTTTAAAAATCCAAGAGATTTGAGGACATTGTATCCTGATTTAATCGAGCACACTCAATTATACGTCTGCTGAAATGCATTACGGAGTAAGTGCTTATTTCTGTAGAACGCGACGAATTTGAACAAATATTTTCTGCACCACTTCGTGAAATTATTGCCAAATCAAGAAACTTCAACGATACCAGCGAAATCTACAAAAAAGTTCGTACTCGTGATTAAACTATGACATTTGCAATCCAGTAAATTACATTTATTGTATAACTTATAATAATATAATAATAATAATAATAATAATAATATATATATATAATAATAATATAATAATATATAATAATAATAATAATAATAATATATAATAATATATATATAATAATAATAATAATAATAATAATAATAATAATAATAATAATAATAATATATAATAATAATAATATATAATAATAATAATAATAATATATAATAATAATAATAATAATAATATAATAATAATAATAATAATAATAATAATAATAATAATAATAATAATAATAATAATAATAATAATAATAATAATACATTTATTTGGCAACAAAGGCCAACAGGCCCAACCATTGAAATAACAAAATGAAAGGTAGGATATGTAGAGATGACTAGCAACGTATTTAACCATAGAGAAGTGAGGAGTTCAGAAAGAGAAGGTTTTTCATCAATTTCGTGATAGTTTGATCTGGTGAAAAGCGATTCCATTTGACTGAGGTACAAATCGTGAGGTGTCCGAGCATCAATGCGAAATTAGCCGGTGCCGGGTAGACGAATTCGAATGTGAGTTCGAAGGTAAGGACGGACCAGCCGCAGAAGTCGACCGCCGGAGTTCTTTGTCGCGGAAATTGACTTTGTGTAAGATAATATTGACTAGGATGAAGTCGACTAGATTGAAGCTTGTGCAGAGTCAGGCTGTCAGTGTCTTGTGCAGGGTTCACAGGCTTCCGTTGACCACGATTACCATCGATGGAAGGCGAGGGGGAATAAGCGTCCGATGTATACCGTCGGATGGTCCAGTAGACTTTCGAGTTTCCAGTCGTTCGCTGAAACAAAAAAGAAAGGATTTGGTAAAATATTCTATATTTAGATGCGATATAATAAAAATGAGAATAGAAAGGGTATTAGGGAGTCAGGAATTAGAAATATAGAATCAGAGGGGAAAAGTGGAAGTTGAAGGCCAACCAGAAGTAACTTCACATTCCGAAACAAGTGGATAGTCTACGGATGAAATGTAGTGTTATGGATTAAGAAGAATCCGATTGCGCTTCTAATCAGACGTCTCGCATAGAAATGTTTATAAAGAAGTGGTTGTAAGTCGCATTTTAAATTCGTGCTGGGATAGGATGCTTGTTTCTGCAGGAAGAACGTTGAATACATTAGTGGCTTTGGAAAAGAGATGGATTTTGTTAAATATATTTGGAGTTTGGGTGTATTGGATTGAAGAATTGCTAGTACGTGTGGCATAATGGTGACTTGGGTGAGCAAAGTTGGCCAGTGATAGGAATGTTGTGAGCTTATGAATAAGAGAAATGACTCGTAAATGACGGGTAAACCATAGCGGTAGAAGTTTAGCCAGGAGTAGGCGTTCCCGATAGTTCTGGATGTGAGGGAATACTTGCTTTAGAAATATAGGGGAAATCTGTTCGATGGCGTACAAGGAGACTAGAGTGAGAGGAAAGAAAAATTCGCTAGCGTATGATATTAGGGGTAGGACATAGACCTTGAACAATGTGAGTTGGAGAGTGGGGTTGTTAGTCTTGAAGCAGATCAAACGAGCCCAGTTGAAGAGTTTGGAAGTAGTATGTTTAAGATGTGGGGAGAAGTCTAGAGATTTGGAAAAATAGATACCAAGGTGCTTGGCCGAATCTATTATTTCTATATCAAGGAGACAATGAGCATCCGGGAGAGAGAGAGAGCAGAGTGGGTCAGAGGAGAGTTTCATCAAACGAGTCTTAGCGGTGTATAGTTTGAGACCGATTTTGCTAAGCTGCGAATAGAGCAAGGATAAAAGTTCAGATATAAGATTTAAGGAAGGTTTGGATGCTGTAGGATTACTGAAAACTACGACTAAGTCATCTGCATATTTATAGAGCTTGAATAGGTTGTCTTCAAACTGCATCTGTGCGAGTGTAAGTTTGAAAAGAAAAAGACCAAGTAAGGAGACCTGGGGGAACTCCAGATCGAATAAGGGCTAACCTCGAGTGACTATTTCCGACTTTTCCAGTTGCGCATTGGTTCCGGAGATAGTAACTGATAAGATTGAGGACATTGCCGCAAATACCACTGCTTAACAGAGCGGATTCGATTGTCGAAAACGACAATGAAACAAAAGCCTTGGATTTATCTAGGAAAAGGAGGGTGCATTCGTGACCTTCGGAGATAAAGGCGTAGCAATAATTAAGGACACTGACTAAGTTGGTGGAAGAGGAGCGGTCATTGAGGAAGCCATGTTTATAGTTGAGGAGGTAGAAGTATTCCAAAGACTTAATGAAAGGGTAGATTAAATTGTATAAAACGCTGTCGAAGATATTAATGAAAGAAGGGACGATAGTTTTTGGGCGGAGATCTTTGACTGAGAAGATTGACGAAGCGCGATTTTCTGGGATAGGGGAAATCGTTGAATTAAGCCATTCCGGGGGAAGATAGGTAGTTTAGAGTCATTGTTAGATAACATCAGCAACCTGAGAGAAGAGATTCCAGCCTAGAAGGGTAATCATGCTGACCGAGACACCGTATTAATCAAATTGGTGTTTAGATCTGATGTGTTTGATTTCTTGAACAACGGAGGCCGGGGAAAAGTTGAACCAGAGTAGGTCTTCAGCTTCACCGTTGTCGAGCATCCCAACAAGCAGAATGGGAATGGAGAATGAGTCGAGGAGATAATTTAGATAATCTTCGGCAAAGCTAGAGGTTTTGGACATTTGTAGCAATTGATGTTTGGTGACTGCGAACTTTTTCTGGGAGTTAGGAGCCGTGCGGATGCGTCTCTCGATGTTGAGCGCTTGTTTTTTTGATAACCTGTTTAATGTGCTCATGGATACGCCGCAGTGCGAGAGCGCGAACAAATGATGATGTGCGTAATCTAGAATTGCGTGCAAGGTTGTCGCGTGCTTTAAACAAGGTGTTCAACTTGTTCGTCGCGTGTATGTGTTGAATAGAGGTGGCAGAATTAAAGTGGGAGAATTAGACGTTATGGACATCGGAAACACATAAGAAGAGGTCTTCTTGGCGAAAAAATCCTTCAAGTTTACGGCGTCACAGAGTCGGCAAAACTCTTCCCAGTCGGGGAATTGCCTGAATTATTGAATGCCCTCTCTAGGGATAGAGGATACAAGAGGAATAATGTAGGAGACCTGACAGTTATCGAGATTAGGGAAGATCTCCCGAGATTGGACATTGGTCACGTCTTTGTTAGAGAGGACACAATCAAGTTGGATGTTCCCTCGGGTAGAGAAGTGCACAAATTGATTTAATAAGTTATCCGCAAAGAGCCAAAGTAACGTGTGATTTTCAGAAGTTAGATTTTGCCAGTTTTCCAGTGAGAGGTTGAGGTCGCCCACAATGATGTATTGATCGGAGTGCTAAAAAAAGTGGACATAATTTGAGCCCCACGAGTGTCGTCGATGATTGAGAGATTGGGGGTCTGTAGACAACGCAAACAGACACGCTTTGGTTAGGAATCAGTAGCTGAAACGAGTAAAATTCTAATCCTAGTAAGCTCAATGTAGACAAACGTTTGGGCAGCCCACCCTCTCGACCGATAGTTCTGCCACTACGAAGGAAATTGTAACTATTGACGAGGAAAATGTCAATAAGGTGTATGATAGAGGACAGCCATGTTTCAACAAGTAAGCACATATCTTGCTCGTTAGAGGAAAGAAATGCTCGCAGTTGTTTGATTTTTGGCGTAAGCGATCTGCAGTTGATAAGAATTCCTGAAAGTGATCCGTGGAAAGGAGGGTCAGGCCGGGGAGGAGAAGCGGGCGGGAGCTTTCCACTGGCGGCCGGAGCGAGTTCGAGGGCTGATGAGGGTGACTGACCGCTTTCTGACGCGAATGGTGTGGTCAGCGTCGATCAGAATCTCCTTAGTCACACATTTGTCAGGCCACTTTCCGAGCCGAAATTTTGTTTCGCGCAATTGACAAAAATTACACTGCGAAGTAATATTTGCCAATCGAATTCTGAAGTCTAATAATGACCGGGAGAGATGGAATTGGAGATTGCGTAAAATTCGCCCCAAAAACGTAATATGTTCGGTCACCGAATGAGGAACATTGGAACTGGGCGATTTACATCACCAAAGTATTTATAAGAAAAAGTAAAATAATTTTTAAATAATCTATTTAGCAATGTGACTGACCAAATATTTTATGAACCAGATTATTAAATAACACAAACTTAAAAATTTTGGAGTAATGAGAAATTATTTTTATTTGATTTTATTT
Source organism: Eudiplozoon nipponicum (assembly GCA_029291075.1). Taxonomy (NCBI): domain Eukaryota; kingdom Metazoa; phylum Platyhelminthes; class Monogenea; order Mazocraeidea; family Diplozoidae; genus Eudiplozoon; species Eudiplozoon nipponicum. The sequence continues at coordinate 79,204 of JAQBSW010002314.1, forward strand.
GACCTGGATTAACATCATTTATCGTATTTCTTGGCAATCGTGATATCGCTCGATGATTAATAGCCAATATATGTGCAATTATGTAATAGGCATTGCGCAACTAATAAAAGGTTAAGTATACAAAGACCAGAAGAGTATACCAAAGTAAGCATGAATAAAAGGTATAATCTTATGTAGGCATAGATTTCGTGCATACTGGGTACTTATCAGTAGGAGTCGAAATTACGCCACACTCCCATCGTATTTAGGAAAATAAAAGTATTGCCATCTATTGTAAATAGGTAGATAGATAGAAAGATATAAGCAAAGGTGCAGTTAACCTCAAATGAAATTATCTATATTTCGAATTCAAAGAAATGCAATATAAAAAGTAAACATCTGAGATGCGATGAACCATAAATAATCCAAATTTAGAGACGGGCTAAATTCAACTAACATTATGTAAACAAAACTTTTTGAACTAACCTTTATATTATCTTTGAATGCTTGAGATATACACAAATCCTCTTGTATCTAATGAGATGAAAACATCGAAAACTTATCTTTATTCTTACATACGGACGAGTTTTTCGAGCATCCGTAATGATGACCAGTTGACTAGCGAGTATCAAACCACAGTTCTTAAATAGAAGGTATGGAAAAGAGAATATACGGCTTACAGCCCTTGAAGTCTTGCATCCATTTTAACCCACTGAATATGTCGTACGCACAATTAATATGCAGTCACAACCCATGACATAGTAAAATTAACGTCAGTAACACGTATTGAGAAAATCAAACGTACTGAATTACGTTTTCTATTGGGTGGTTGTTCTAGTTAGGTGAACCTATTGAACTATTGTTATTTAAGAAAAAGCTTCAGAATCTGCCCTTGATCAACTACAGTTGTCAGATCAGAAATGAGACATGCATCTATTACTTACATATGTCAGTATGAACTCATAATTGTATAGTGTAGCGTGAGAGTATTGTGACAATAGCCACCTTTATGACAAATATTGAACAAAGGGTCTTATCTAGAGCGGACATTATTTCAACAGAAATTCCTCGCAGAAGCGACCGTATAAGAATGAAGCAGTCAGCCCAATGATAAAAGCAGATTTCGAGTCGAAGTGAACATAAATTAATTAATATTTGTAAATTTGCTTTATTAAATCGATGCTCATTATGCGAGCAAAAATCTATATGTAATTGAGTAAAAATAAAGCATATGTGGTAAATTTAAAATGGCTTCTGATGGGTTAGAAACGTTGATTCATGGACTGACTTCTCAAATGAATAATTTAACTGCAGAATTAGGCATAATTAAGTCTCGTCTGGACGATACGCTGATAATAAGCACAGACGACATCCGTGTACATGGACCATCCGATATAGTGGACACAACAAATATGCCCTCACGTCATGATTTAGAACTACGAAAAGTATAAAGTTATTCTGGTAGTCATCACAATATTCACGATTACAAAGACATGTCTGTCCGTAATATTTTATGTTTACTACCAAATGCGCAATGGTTTAAAAATTATCGATTATGTGATTTGTTCGACCGTAACTAAACGGTTAAACGATGCCTCCAAATCTATAACAAAGTTTCCATTACTGTAAAATCAACTATGCGTTATGCTATTTTAAACTATAAATACTTTCAAGTCAAAGTCCCTCTTATTTTGTAGAAAAATGAAATTCGTCCAGTAAACTGGTTTCGTTTTTATTGGAAACTCTTTAGGCCTTGTCCAGAATTGGCCGCGGACAGGGCTCGAACCCGGGCACGTCTGCTTCGGAATGTGTCCCTGCCACACATTGTTGTGTATTAAATCCAGCTTGCAAATTTCATATAGACATATTTTTCATTGTATTTATCCTGTCGCTTAGGATAGCAAATCTATCGTCAGCCACAGCATATCAAATGCCATGTCAATAGATATTAATCCAGTTTGCGCTCTTGATAATGATACCTGACCCAGTAAGTACATACATTTTTCAGTATTAACGGAGTATTGTATGGTGTGGAAAAGACATTTATTTCAGTATTTACCTGATCTGCGTTTTGACTAACGCAGCTTTCATTGTTCCAGTAATTTTCTTTTTTCACAATATTTCGATCTACATTACCGTAGATCTTCATCAGATGCATTTCACGAAAAATTGCATTGCATTTGGAATTGTGCTTATATTAAAATAGCAAGCTTGATTTCAATAAAATTATAATGTATGCAAGACGAATAGAGATGAAAGCACTTAACTGACTTTTCTTTCTTTAGATATGCATTGCGATTTGATCGTTGCTGTTCAGTGTTTCGCCTTACTCTGGTGATGATCATGGAAGTTCGAAATGCGTCAGCACATGTGAATGATAGCAGTTTTGCGACTGGTGAATTAAAATTGGATTGGTATTAATATCAGACACGCAAGCTTGATTCAAGGAATTACTATCACCGTAAGCACAACCAATGCTTCTTTAATTGAAATGCGTAATGGTTCCAATTATAATTTTTATCTTCCAGTTCTTCGTAGAAAATACGATTCTTTAAATAATGTTATAATTTAACAATAAAATTCGAAATTTAAAGGACGTGTTAAGCCATCTAACCATATTCCACAGATTCACCTACTGACCAACAAATAATTCAAATTTATAACAGAATTTGATAGATCATCAGATGGCAAGACATTTCATGCACAATAAATGTTACTACACTTGACGTTAACCAGTATATATTAATCAGAGTAATCGAAGCCATTGTTATATTTCATGTTCTGGCACTGGGTAAGATTTTTTAGTTGTTCTGCTATGTTTCTGATCGCAGAACGTACTGAAAACGTAATAATTTCTTTTATACATATAATATGCAATAAAAAGCTCTTACCTTTCAATATTGAATGATCGTTGTTCTTTATAGCTTTTAATTATTAATGCATCGCCTAATATATATTCTCATATGGCATTTGATATTAGCACAAATAACTCTTGAGGTATACATTACTCAAATTTAATAAAATTGAAGACAAATTAAAATCTGTATCGCATTACTTCTCCTTGTTTTCTAACTTTTCTAAATTCTATTCAAATCTCGTAATTTTAAATTCAAAATTGCTTATCTCAAAAATGTTTTCTCATTTGGAGTATTCATGCTCGAGCAAGTTATTAATGTAGAGTATTAACACGGAAACTACTATGCTACTATTAAATAAAAGTAGCAATTTAAAATATATTCAGTTTAAATACTGTTTTAAAAGATGTATTTGTTTGCGCAGTGCTGTCCTTTTTTTGTGGATTTGACCGCATTTTTCTTGTGCGGGACAATTGATAGCACTCATAGGTCGATAAAATCTTGAATTTTCTTCATTTTCAGATGATGTAATTTTTGGCCTCAATTGATGGGTTCTCACTTGTCCCTTCTTCTTTAAGCCTTCAATTAGCTGATTGTCTGAAAATGACTTGGAACAAGATTTTCCATTGTGCATGAGATTATTCTTTCCGTTTATGCTGCATTTGGTTTATCCTTCTGGTCACAACTGAACTAATTTGTTACTAGGTTCGCAACACCTAATACATACTTGCATATTCAATTTAGTTCGCTCTGCGGACATATATATAATTATGCTTATTTTTATATAATGGAGGATGAAATGTAAAATAAATGTTTTCATATTGGGCAAGATTTGCTTCGTTGCGCCATATACAGAAATTGTACCATGAATTGTAATGTAGCTGACAGGGGAAATAAAAAAACTTCATTATATTCTAGAACCACCCAGATAAATATTCGGATTACATGTATTGCAACATATCAATGAAGTTGTTTTATAGGCTTTGCCTACCTTGTAACAATTTAGTTCATGTAGGTTCAGAAGGACACACAAAAACGACCCTACATTTCGTGCTTGTAGGATTCTCATTAGCATGAGACAAATTAAATGTCAAACTCTTTATAGTTTTGGTTATTCGAAGCAGGTTGCCAAAACTCCAAAAAGCCACATACATTTTAGTTTTGTAGTAGTTTTCTCCTTAATTCAAGAATATTATGTTTTGAATTAGGGCTGCGACGCAACATACTTGCTCTTATCGTCCAATCTGCAGAGAACAGAATATTTATCACAATGAATCTATCACGGCAGTTAGTTCTAAAACAATAATTATTACCATCCACAGCAATAATATATTGTTTTGTGCTGTTATGAAAACACACGTTAAGAGCTGCCGTCGCATGCGTGAATGGTAATCTTTTTTCAGTAACTCGAGCTTAGAAATTTCTAGTTGCAAAAGTTGCGGATGAAAGGATGAGGTTCTGCGCACACATGCGATGAACTCAATATTTACGACAGAATTTGGGAATATTAAGGGACTATGTCTATGTGCTCCGGGAGATCTTAATTCGTCCAACGGTTAAAACTCGAGAAAATATTTTTTTTCAAAAAATAATGAGTAATTGATATGTAGTGAAAGTAAACCTTTATAATAAATTTCAAAATACTTGTCATTTTGAAACATATTTAAAAAAATAAATACATTTATGTGGAGGTTTTTCGTAAATGAAATTTTTATTCAAATATTTCGTTAGTTAAATATTAAACTTAGGAAAAATTGGGAAATTAATTTGTTTGCTTTATGAAGGAAAAAACAAAGCCAAATCACACACACGAATCGACATTTTGACAGTTCATGAAAAGTATATTTATTTGATATTACACCTTTATTTTGTTCATTAAACTGAGGTAATGGCATTTAATAATTATTTGTTTATGTAACTCGCAGTTAATTGCAACCTGTTACTTCAAAATAGACAGAGAATTCTTCCTGTTACGGACTGCAAATTCGTTATAAATTTATTCGGCAAAATCAGAAATATTTTCTTGCACTCTGACTTTGTTTGGTTTAAAATGAATTTTGATTCGTTTCTTTATTATTCGGCCTATTCTACCATTACTGTGACCTGAGAAGCTTCTTCGTGCACAAAAATAAATATTTGTGGACTGCCAGATTGCAGAGAGCTGACATTTTACCATATCGTTTATCACGCGTATCGTTGAGATAACATTAATTTTCTCAAGTCATCCGAATTTAATTTCAATCTTCTAATTCGACTACAAATTACCTAGGAAATTGCTTCTAGTTTTAATGTAAAATTAACGAATTCAGTTTTGGCGAACACTGCAATGCGATTATGCCTATGCCAGTATAGAATTGGAACACCGGACTTTCCAGTAAAAATCGGTCTGTGAGAGGAATGAAAAATGCATATTAATTTACAATTTAATGTAAAAGCATTGTGCATGGATCTCTCTTAGAAAGTTTGTCATTGGGCTCTACTGATAACCATTGAAGAACACAACGAGTCAGAATGTGTAATTGATGATAACTGTGCTGTTACGCGAATGGCTAAACGAATGGTTTTGGTATTTATCTGAATTAGGCGTAAGTCACTTAAATTATGTAGACTTAAGTAAGCAAGATTTAACGACCACTTCTTTTGAGTTATTAGTTGTATTTGTATAAGTGAATATTAAAGTATTGATTATTGCATTTACAGTTGTTTTAATCTATGCAGAAACCCACCTTATCAAGGTTTCGGTCTAGATATAAGAACCTGGCCCATTAATTACTTACATATGTGAGTGTAAACTAAGAATTGTATAGTGTAGAAAAGGCAATTCATCCAGTAGATCGGTGTCGTCTTTATTGGCAACTCATCATGTACTGGACAGAATTTGCCTCGGACAAGGCTCGAAACTGAACAAACGTGCCCAGGTTCGAGCCCTGTCCGCGGCAAATTCTGGCCAATACATGATGAGTTGCCAATAAGGACGAAACCGGTCTCTTGGATGAATTGCCTTCTTTACACTATACAATTCTTAGTTTACACTGACATATGTAAGTAATTAATGGATCAGGTGCTTATATCAAGACCGCAATCTGTCCCATTATGAATGTTACACATAATTTTCAGTTATATACATTCTTGGTCAGGCTTGCCTTGTTTTGGTTTAGCGTATATGTATTCTCTTTTGAACTAAACTTCCAACTAAAAAACCCAAATCTTATATTTTCTAACAGACACCACTCTATGTGAGGAAGTGGCATTTAATTGGAAATTTAAACTTTTCCTCTATTGGTTAACGCTAAGAGACATAATTATTATGTTTAAGACATGCCTATATTCCTGTTATGCGAAGTAAACTGCCCAAGAATAGGTCGTCGAGTTTAACTGGGGTGTTACTTTCTAACTCTGTCAAAAGCGTTTTATAACAGTTATTTAAAAAGACTTAAAGTCATGTATTACAAAGCACGAAATAATTCATTCATTATGATTACAAATTATTGCAATTTTATTTACAAGTTTTCATGTGGATTTTAGCAAATGACATTCAGCATGAAATGAGATACCAGTTAGCATGAAAGGCATGTGCACATGAGATTTTACTTTTTGTTCATGCTGAATTTGATTTATCCTTATAGTCCTACTTGAAGTTATTTTTTACTAGATAAGCAGTACCTAACACATATGTGCATATTTATTATTTCACTGCAACGAAGAATCTAAAAACACAAATACGCACACGCACACACACACACACACACACACACACATATATATATATATATATATATATAGAGAGATATATATATATATATATATATATATATATATATAACCCACACAAACCCACATAGACGATATGTCAAAACAGCATAAACAACAGATTTATGATCATTTTATCTATTTCATATATAAGTTTTGTTCTGATTGGCTAATAACCAATATGAGCAATCGCTTAGACCACACACCATTGTGAGAATAGAAAAATGATTTGTACAATATATAGAGCAATTATTATAATCAAGGTTGCGGTCTTGATATAAACACCTGACCCATTAATTACTTACATATGTCAGTATAAACTAAGAATTGTATAGTGTAGAAAAGGCAATTCATCCAGTAGACCGGTTTCGTCCTTATTGGGAACTCATCAAGTACTGGCCAGAATTTGCCGCGGACGTCCCAATAAGGACGAAACCGGTCTACTGGATGAATTGCCTTTTCAACAATGTACAATTCTTCATTTATACTGACATATGTTAGTACTTAATGGGTAATGCGTTTATATCATGTTCACAACCTTAATTATAATAATTGTTATCACCACCGCGCAACATGTTCGTTTAATAATATATAGAGCAGTTTGGAAAATTTTAAAATTTTATTTAATTTAACATTTACATCACCAATTTGAATGGACATTGAAACGGTCTTATTCTTATGGTTACTGCCAGATCTTTTAGTACGTTAAAATTCATCTAGTTCAGAACAGTAGGTTTTAAATTTTGCCAGCTTTACGGTAGAAGTTGAATTCTCGCTGAATATCTTGTGCAGGTTATGCTCACTTGCATAAAGAGAGTACATTTTTCTGTACTTTTTAGTAAAATTAGGATAAGCTATAATACATTAATTCCAGAAAATGGGCGGAGGAATTTAATGAGAATAACCCAATAACAAGATTAATTATGTATTATGTGTTGCACGCCTAGTAACAAATTAGTTCAGTTGTGATCAGAAGGGTAAACCAAAGCCAGCATGAACGAAAAGTATAATTTAGTGCACATTCGTTTCGTGCGTACTGGCGACTCATTAGTTGGAGCCGGTATTACACCCTTTACCCACTATATATTTTTTTGAGGAATGTGGGAAAATAGGAGGATACAAACTCCTAGACGAACGTTTTAACCTGCAGAAGTGTAGTTGACATCATATAAATTCTCAACAATGTTACTTCGACGCTAACTCACTCTATATTATATATATATATATATATATATATATATATATATATATATATATATATATATATATATATATATATATATACCGAATCTGTAAAGGATAACAACAATATGGCCATTGTGCAGTATCCGATACCAACACTGTAGTACCGAAAATGTATTTAATACTATGGTTGCCGAGACGGTTCATGGTACCAGCACGATGGATTTCAATGTATGCTAATGTTCACCAAAATTGAGAATTACAACTATTTCTGACCACATGTTATTCCAGTAAATCCATACACTCTAGCCTTGATCGATATCAATTATCAAATTTCGCGGTAACCATGACATCATTTAATTAAATATATAACAGTTAGATACTGTTTGTTGCGGATAAATAATATATGATGTTAGCTTCACTCCTGCAGGTTTACACATTCGTCTATCAGATTGTTCTGTCCGGATATTAACTACGTGCAGGAATCATTGTCTTGAAATAAACATCCGATTGCATAAAATTTCTGGCGGTGGTAATCGCAGGTTTCTCTATTGACTGATCTAATTTTTAACATTATTTTATCATACGTTTAAGCCCGCATGCACGTGTTAGATTTAATGCTGTCACACACGCGCAAATAGATTCACGTTTTTCATACCACCCTAAAAACACGTAAACTTTGTTTTTCCTTGATTGAACAACCTGCTACTTATAGTAGCAATAAAAGTTTACATACATTTTATAACTCTGACAGTCGTGTCGAGATTGAGCTTGGTGATTTATACACAGTTGTGGAAAACTGCGCCATAAACAGTTATATATAAATTTTTGCTGATAAGGAGAAAACCCACAAAAATTAAGCCTAATTTATCATATTCACTCCTCAAGAAACAGGGAAAACAAATTTACTCAGATATTTTATTTAGTATCAAGTAATCGATTTTTTGTTGAATCTCCGAGATTTCCGTTCGCGGGATGTCGCTGTTCACTTTCAGTTTCGCAAAGATCCGGTGGATCCCCATTTCCAAGTACACATCGAGTTTATCTTCTTATTGGCTGGTTGCGAATTCGTCCCTTTCTTTCGAAGGCTTGAATCTGTTATTATGAGCATTTTGACTGTGTGCTTGATTAGAGGCCGGGTGCTGGGATGGGAAATGTCGTTCCGAAACGTAGTATGTCAACGACAATTAGATCGTGCCTCATTTCTAGTGGTTAGCATGAACGATGTTGATGCGTTCGGAAGAAAGCAACGAATCCGCACCCAGTCAACAAGACAAACTCGACGCGTATTTGGAAATGGGGATCAATAAGATCTTTGCGAGACTGATACTGCAATGCGACAATCCGCGAACGAAAATCGCGGATATTCAAGAAATATACGAGTTAAATCTAATGCCAGGATAGATTCATACTTATCACCACTAGTAACAAACTCGTTAATGGGTCAGGTGTTTATATCAAGACCGCAACCTTGATTATAATAATTGTTATCACCACCCGCGCAACCAATGTTATTTTAATTATATAAATGTTCATTTCAATACCACTTCCCCATGTAATGTGGTGTCTGTTCAGTAATGACAGATTGGGCATAGTTAGTTTGAACTTTGGGTCTAAATGGATGCCATATGAGCTCCACCTAAAGGAAAAATTGACTAACCAAGTTACATTAGCTAGTATATAACTGAAAATTGTGTGTAGTGTAGTGTGCGGCAGGATAGCTCAGTGGATAGAGCACCAGATTCCGAAGCAGACGTGCCCAGGTTCGTATCCTGTCCGCGGCAAATTCTGGCCAGTACTTGATGAGTTCCCAATAAGGACGAAACCGGTCTACTGGATGAATTGCCTATTCTACACTATACAATTCTTGGTTTATACTGACATATGTAAGTAATTAATGGGTCAGGTGTTTATATCAAGACCGCAACCTTGATTATAATAATTGTTATCACCACCCGCGCAACCAATGTTCGTTTAATTATATGAATGTTCATTTCAATACCACTTCCCCATGTAATGTGGTGTCTGTTCAGTAATGACAGATTGGGCAAAGTTAGTTGGAACTTTGGGTCTAAATGGATGCCATATGAGCTCCACCTAAAGGAAAAATTGACCAACCAAGTTACATTAGTTAGTATATAACTGAAAATTGTGTGTAGTCTAGTGTGCGGCAGGATAGCTCAGTGGTTAGAGCACCAGATTCCGAAGCAGACGTGCCCAGGTTCGAGTCCTGTCCGCGGCAAAATCTGGCCAGTACATGATGAGTTCCCAATAAGGAGGAAACCGGTCTACTGGATGAATTGCCTTTTCTACACTATGCAATTCTTCGTTTATACTGACATATGTAAGTAATTAATGGGTCAGGTGTTTATATCAAGACCACAACCTTGATTATAATAATTGTTATCACCACCCGCGCAACCAATGTTCGTTTAATTATATAAATGTTCATTTCAATACCATTTCCCCATGTAATGTGGTGTCTGTTCAGTAATGACAGATTGGGCATGGTTAGTTGGAACTTTTGGTCTAAATGGATGCCATATGAGCTCCACCTAAAGGAAAAATTGACTAACCAAGTTACATTAGTTAGTATATAACTGAAAATTGTGTGTAGTGTAGTGTGCGGCAGGATAGCTCAGTGGTTAGAGCACCAGATTCCGAAGCAGACGTGCCCAGGTTCGTATCATGTCCGCGGCAAATTCTGGCCAGTACTTGATGAGTTCCCAATAAGGACGAAACCGGTCTACTGGATGAATTGCCTTTTCTACACTATACAATTCTTAGTTTATACTGACATATGTAAGTAATTAATGGGTCAGATGTTTATATCAAGACCGCAACCTTGATTATAATAATTGTTATCACCACCCGCGCAACCAATGTTCGTTTAATTATATAAATATTCATTTCAATACCATTTCCCCATGTAATGTGGTGTCTGTTCAGTAATGACAGATTGGGCATGGTTAGTTGGAACTTTGGGTCTAAATGGATGCCATATGAGCTCCACCTAAAGGAAAAATTGACTAACCAAGTTACATTAGTTCGTATATAAATGAAAATTTTGTGTAGTGTAGTATGCGGCAGGATAGCTCAGTGGTTAGAGCACCAGATTCCGAAGCAGACGTACCCAGGTTCGTATCCTGTCCGCGGCAAATTCTGGCCAGTACTTGATGAGTTCCCAATAAGGACGAAACCGGTCTACTGGATGAATTGCCTTTCTACACTATACAATTCTTAGTTTATACTGACATATGTAAGTAATTAATGGGTCAGGTGTTTATATCAAGACCGCAACCTTGATTATAATAATTGTTATCACCACCCGCGCAACCAATGTTCGTTTAATTATATAAATGTTCATTTCAATACCACTTCCCCATGTAATGTGGTGTCTGTTCAGTAATGACAGATTGGGCGTGGTTAGTTGGAACTTTGAGTCTAAATGGATGCCATATGAGCTCCACCTAAAGGAAAAATTGACTAACCAAGTTACATTAGTTAGTATATAACTGAAAATTGTGTATAGTGTAGTGTGCGGCAGGATAGCTCAGTGGTTAGAGCACCAGATTCCGAAGCAGACGTGCCCAGGTTCGTATCCTGTCCGCGGCAAATTCTAGCCAGTACATGATGAGTGCCCAATAAGGACGAAACCGGTCTACTGGATGAATTGCCTTTTCTACACTATACAATTCTTAGTTTATACTGACATATATAAGTAATTAATGGGTCAGGTGTTTATATCAAGACCGCAACCTTGATTATAATAATTGTTATCACCACCCGCGCAACCAATGTTCGTTTAATTTTATAAATGTTCATTCCAATACCACTTCCCCATGTAATGTGGTGTCTGTTCAGTAATGACAGATTGGGCATGGTTAGTTGGAACTTTGGGGTAAATGGATGCCATATGAGCTCCACCTAAAGGAAAAATTAACTAACCAAGTTACATTAGTTAGTATATAACTGAAAATTGTGTGTAGTGTAGTGTGCGGCAGGATAGCTCAGTGGTTAGAGCACCAGATTCCGAAGCAGACGTGCCCAAGTTCGTATCCTGTCCGCGGCAAATTCTGGCCAGTACTTGATGAGTTCCCAATAAGGACGAAACCGGTCTACTGGATGAATTGCCTTTTCTACACTATACAATTCTTAGTTTATACTGACATATGTAAGTAATAAATGGGTCAGGTGTCTATATCAAGACCGCAACCTTGATTATAATAATTGTTATCACCACCCGCGCAACCAATGTTCGTTTAATTATATAAACTCGTTCAAAGTTGGAATTGAAGCGAAATGTCCGACCTACCGAAGGATCTAGATAATAAGAATGCATCTATTCTATTTAAATAAAAGAGCCACAATATTAAAAGGATGAATCAATAGAAAAGAGTGTTCTTGACAATATTGTGCATTTTACGACATATTTATTTCAAGATATGCTGAAGCACATTTTAAATTTTTTAATAGCTATAGTGGCTACCAATATACAGTGTGTTTGTTTTCGAAATTCATTAGCCAAACCATAAGTGTAAATTAGGCTCTATCAAACTGGGCATTACCATTGCTAGAGAATCAAAGGTGTTCTAATTGATGCAGTCAAGTTATTAGGTAGAATTTTTATGTAACCCAGTAGGTGCATGATGGATGTTTACTGGCTTATAATACAAAATAAAAATGTGCACGAATAAATCTTCTAAATGTTTGAAAGTATGCGTAGCAATTCATATAAAAGGGTGAATTTCATTCAATGCCTGTTAGGACACATCAATCAATTTAATTGTAACTTAGCTCACGCATAAATGTCATAGATCAGTTCTATTAACTGGGTTGGTGAGAATTGTACTATAAAATAAAAATGGTTTTATGTTGGCCATATTTTGCAGAAACAACGAATTGCAGCACACATATCTATTATTTAAAGAAGTCAAGATTATTTGTTTAACGAATATGACATATATTGAGACTGGATCAGTGGCAATTAATAATTGAATAAGGCGACAATATCAATAATGGTCCATCGACATCTAATCTAATTAAACGGATAATATGCTCATTATAATATTTCAAGATTAAAAAAAACTAAAGATTAATAAATTATTTTATAAAATGGGATTAAACTAGATAGATCAAAATTTCTTACTTCTACAGCATAATCAATGATTTAAAAAATTTTTCTTTGAGATAGGTATACGAGCTTTAAGTAAATGCCGTCAGTCGCACACTGACGCGTTTCCCAATCTTCATGATCATCCTCAAATTTTTACCAAGCAAACTGTTTTAGCGAGGTCAATCTCAATGCCATACATATATATATAAAAGCACAATTAGATATATGCGGCTCGCAGAAATTCTATTCCACGTAATTGCGTTTTATATTACAAACGAAATTCACAAATTTGAACAAATGAATTAAATAGAAAATCAAAATATTCGCATGTTAAAATAAATAATCCTGTAAGACATATTTTATTTAATAACGATGAAGCAGATTGCGGGCTTCAAACCTTAGAACATTTAATAGAAATGCTTCTCGATAATGTGCTTGGGTTAAAACAAGACAAATTTGGGATAATAGTTTTAAATAAACCTGAGATCCACGAAATTTATCGCTTGGTATACATACATATAATGCTAAAATTGTAATTTGTTTAACTTAATTGAGGTCTTAGGAAATTGATAATTTAAAAGATGGTAAAATACATTGCGCTTTTAAGTTTTTATATATATATATATAAATTCTATAAAATAGGATTATGATTGCTTTGGCTGAATAGTGTTTGGCCAAATCTATACCTTAACTGATTATTTAAAACATTTTGCCATGTTTTGAGATATTCCTTAAATGGAATTTGCGTTTGTCGTATTTACACAAAGAATAGCATTTTCGGAGAACAATATAGTTATCAATGTGCTGTGTGAACCTTAAATCTATGTAGGCATTAAGGGTAATTCGAAAAAGGGCCTAAGCATCATTAATAGATTGAACGTGTAAAATCAACAATATTTATTTCCTCTTTCAGATGCAGCCAATAATTTTCAGAACAAGCATATTCAGAAATTTGATGGTCCTAGCAAAGCCTACCAATTGAAATGTTTCAAGTCTTTGCTAAAAATAATATGCATTGTTAATGCGAGCTTTTTGAAATTAAATTCATTCTGGATAAGAATTTAATTCTTTAGTGAATTGCAAATCATCACAAATGGACTTCGTTAGACCTAATTTTCATTTTTTTTTCATTCGAAAAATGAGTAAGTATTAAATTACTTTTAAATTATATTTATATTTGAGTGACTCGGTATATATATTATATAGAGTGAGTTAGCGTTGAAGTCGCATTGTCGAGACTTCATATAATGTAAGCTTCACTACTGCAGCTTTACACATTCGTCTAGGAGATTGTATCGTCCTATTATCACACATTCCTCATCTAAACATATCGTGGTTAAAGGGCGTAATACCGGCTCCTACTGATGAGTAGCCAGTAAACACGAAACGAATGTGCATGAGATTACACTTTCCGTTCATGCTGTCTTTGGTTTATCCTTCTCGTCACAACTGAATTAATTTGTTGCTGATGAGTCGCCAGTAAACACGAAACGAATGTGCATGAGATTACACTTTCCGTTCATGCTGTCTTTGGTTTATCCTTCTCGTCACAACTGAATTAATTTGTTACTAGGTTCGCAACACCTAATACATACTTGTATATTTATATTTGTCTTTATTAGTGGTACCTGCAGTTTTAGGTTTATTAAGTGTCGAAATTTGAGTGGTCGTAGGTGTTTGTGAATAGTCTACGGTGATTTACACTTCATAATCATGCAATTGCTAAGGACAGTTTTCTCCTCTATGAAGAAAAAGAGATTTAACGAACCTTTTTCTAAACTACGATCAAGGCCGGAGTATATGGATTTTCTGGAGCAACATGTTCAGAAATAGTTGTAATTCTCAATTATTTACATCGGATTCCGTTGTGTTGGTACCATGTACCGACAAGGGAATCTTATTGTTGGTATCATGTACTTTTTGGGCAACAATAATGTTGTTCTCATGTACTGCCTCAATATCCATATTGTTGGTACCCTTTACAGACTTGGTATATATATTATATATAGTGAGTTGGCATTGAAGTCGCATTGTCGGAGACTTTATATGAAGAAAGCTGCACTAGTGCGGGTTTACACTATCGTATAGGAAATATTACCGCCCCATTTTACTGCATTTCTCACCCAAATATATAGTGGTTAAAGGGCGCAATACCGGCTCCTACTAATGTGTCGCCAATAAGCAAGAAATGAATGTGCACGAGATAATACTTTTCGTTCATGCTCTCTTTGGTTTATTTGAACGAATTTGTTATTAGGTGGGCAACACCTACTACACAATTAAATATATATTAGTTCTCCACCACAAACAGTATAAAACTCTTTTGCAATGCGAGCTTTAATAAAATTCATTGTACCCTACCTGTGTGCAAAAAAAAAGAAATTTTATCAGATATAAGAAAATTTTCTTTCTCATGGTCTTCTCAAATATCTACTCATGAACATATCTTTATATATAAATTGGAAAGCAAAACAAGATAGAAATATGTGAACAAAGAGAGTGTGAAAAATAGAAACCAATCAAATTGCGTGCGTCACATCCAGTTCAAGCTCAATGCTTGTACGTGCTTCTTCTGCTTACATAAATCCGGCTGAAATTCGTTTATCCATAAGGCTTCGTATGTGGCTAGTATAAAACTACTGAAAGGTTGATTAGGCTGGTGCAATGGATACTTGGGATTAACTGAATACTAGAATATTGTTTCTGGCTATGAATTTTAGTAGTTTTGTCAATAGAAATTCATGCTGTTAAAACTAAATTACAGAGTTTACCATTTTGAAGTGACCTATCCTGAAAACAAATTATGAAAGCACATTTTACAATTATTCATAGGTAACACCACATTTAGTGCACAGTGATTAATGAAGCTGGATGACAAAAAACAGTCTCTAGCGTTCTCTAAATCGTGCAATGCCCTAAATGTAAACGTTGGTCTAATATACCACAAAATGTTTGAGATTCAAAGATATTTTTTTACCAGAATCAACCAATATTTTTCATAAAATCGATTAAAAGCAGAAATTTGATAGGAAATAAAATATTAAAAGCCGAATATTCCAAATTGACGTCTGGCTAACTTATAATCAAATAAGAAGCCCTCGATCTGAATTAAAAAATCTACACCAGGGAGCTATTAAATTCGACTGACTACGACCTCTAAAAGCCAGCACTATTATTCAGCATTCATACGTCGGATAAGCATCATAAAAGGCATCATTATTATCATTATTTACAAATGAATCTTAAAATCTCTAAAAACAAGGGTACTAGTAGAAAAGTGACTAAAACTAATCTACAAATTTTGCGTCGTTTCCAAGTTGACACATCAATGAGACCAAGACACAGTTTTAAAATGCAGACAAGAATGCGGAAAGTAATCTGAATAGGCAATAGCCACAAAAGCGAAAGTTTGAATAATGTTAGTATAATTAAACGAACATTGGTTGCGCGTATGGTGATAAAAATTACATTTAATCAAGGTTGCGATCTCGATATAAACACCTGACCAATTATGTACA
This sequence comes from Eudiplozoon nipponicum, assembly GCA_029291075.1. Lineage (NCBI taxonomy): Eukaryota > Metazoa > Platyhelminthes > Monogenea > Mazocraeidea > Diplozoidae > Eudiplozoon > Eudiplozoon nipponicum. The sequence goes on from JAQBSW010002314.1 coordinate 95,604, forward strand.
TATATTTGTCAGTATAAACTAAGTATTGTATAGTGTGGAAAAGGCAATTCATCCAGTAGACCGGTTTCGTCCTTACTGGGAACTCGAAACCAGTCTAGTGGAGGAAATGCCTTTCCCAAACTATGCGATACTTAGTTTATACTGGCAAATATATGTACATAATGGGTCAGGTGTTTGTATCTAGTACGCAAACTTGATTTAAAGTTATATGTAATATTTTTTTGAAAAATATTGCACCATAGCTCAGACATTATTTAGTTATAACACAAACTTAAACACACATACTCGAACGCTATCATTTAATTTAACACACACAACCCGTGTTACTATTTAAAATTTATCTTAATACGACTAATAGTCAAGCTAGTTCTTATTTTATCATTAGAATGAAAATCTGCCAAAATGACAAGCAAGGTATTATATTCGTGCTCATTTGTTTTTCTGAAATAAATTTGTATTTATTCAAAAATATTTTAAAACTAATTAATCAATGCGGTTTTACAAAAAATAGTTTTCTTGTTACGATCGAGAACAATAGAAATTGTGTATTAGGTGTTGCGCACCTATTCAAAAATTAGTTAAAATATGACCAGATTGATAAAGCAGTCAACATGAACGGAAGATATAATCTCATGTGCATATTAATTTCGTCTTACTTGCGACTCACCAATAGGAGCCGGTATTAGGCCCCACACCCATATATATATATATATATATATATATATATATATATAATAAGCTAATAAATGAATTGTCGGCTCTAATTTGTGGTCAAATGTTAATTATGGACAATCAAAGATCGTGATATTTGCAAAAACGGTCTTTACACAGCTTTAAATTTCATCTACAACGTTATCTCACAATTCGTTTTGATCTACATATTTATGCTACTGCACAAAAAATATTTCATATGATAATATGTACGTGTTTACATGAACCTGGTAAGAACACGTCCATGGTACTCGAAATTGATCTGGGCTATCTACGGTTACCAGACGTATTGTGAAGAAGCTTAAAGAATAGCTATTTCTATTCTCAAAGTTATGCTAAGTATCCAATCAGTTAATGAATTCGGGTAGAGACACGCCTCTTGGGAATTTACATTTTTGTGTAGAAATTGCGAAAATGCACGAATTTAGGGATCTTTTAAGGTTGCTTTTTAGCAGTACGTATACTTGTCTTAACAAACGAATTTTTCAATCGAAAGAAATAGCGAAGTGTGTGACTAGATATACACAATCACGTGATCACTGTTTTACTAAACATAGTTTTTATTAATCTTTTGCACAATTTATTTCGAAGCATTTCGATACTTTTAAACAATCATTGATCGCGCGAGTAGTGGTAACGAGTTCTTAAGTCAAGTTTGCGAATTTGAAATGAACAAATACTTCATTATGTTTTACCAGTCGACGGCGGTTTTTTCGTATTTCAATACTCTATCTCGCGTATCTTTGTCAGCCTTTAGTTGGTCATACATAAATATAAACAAATAATAATGGAAGTGAGAACTTTTGTCAAAACGAATTCATCTATACTTAGGAAAGACTTTTTTATAACAAGTACTAATGCTTCACTAGATAGACGTGAGTCACTTGTGTGCATTTGTCTATGACTGATAATTATTCCGTGAAGTATAACTAAGTACAAGCGCTCGTCCATCAAAGTGAAACTGCAGTGCTTGCATGCCAAATTCGCTGGGCAATCCTCATGTTTGAATGTTAGGATTAGGTTTGTCTATATGACCCACTCAATTACTACATCGTCACGAATTTAAAATAAAATAAGTTTTGACAAGAAATCAGTTGCTGAATCGCAGATTCCAGTAATATTGCAAGGAAGGACGACAATTGAACAAAATATACTTTTTCTAAATTTCACACGATAGAGAGGCACTATGTTAATATATAAAACATTTTATCAAATGGAGCGAATGACAATGAAAAGAGTGATATAGTAGGTAGTCAAAAAATTGATTGAAAAGTTAATTCATAAATTCATGTATAAATTAGTTTTACTCCAATATTTTGAACCTTATGTGGAAACTAGTTCTGCGATTCTGATTCTTGACATCTTCCCATCCTATCAATAGTTGATTCAGCGTTTCAAATGATGACTTACCTTTATTTTTTCAATGTTTCATTCATAATTTCACTTCGTTTAACTTTAATTGATTCGAAAATCAACGTGGTTGTTTTGTTTATACTGCACATCGACTAACATTCAAGTTTATATTATGTACCCATTCAACATACATAGTTTAGGTTCCCTTTACAGAAACGAAATATACTACATATAGCGCGTTGGTTTTGAAGTTAAATTGACGTAAACTTTATGTGAATTTAGCGCTACTATTGCAGGTTTACTTATTTGTATGGGAGATCGTACAATTCAATTATTTCAGATTTCTCACCCAAATGTATAATAGGCAAAAAGCGTAATACCTGCATCTACTGAATTCACTTCACTCAAAAATCAATTTGTACTTCAAATTGTAACTCGCGCGCAATATAATCACAGTAGCAATGGCCGTTTGCTAATATACAAAATAATACTGTTAAAAAATGTGAACATAAAGGCATATTTCTCGAAAAATATACCAAGCACAGTAGAATTGATAAAATTGGAATTAATTATTGACAGTGTGAGTTTTAAAAAGATTATCTTTCATAGTGTTTCTGGTTACCTTTATATTAAATACATCTGAGTGTTTTGGTCATAAGAGGTCTCCCTAAAATTCAACTGTGTAAAAGAGCTGGATTAAAGAAGTAAGCATAAAATTTAGTTATTATTATCATTTATGTTCACAAAATCCAATCATCCCATAAGAGCTTAACCTGAATTTGTATATTGAAACAGCATTAAAGTCATTAGCTGATATAATAGCATGTTTATAAAAAACTGATTGGCAATGTGCAAGATAGCTTAGCTGTAAATATCGAAATTCTTACGCAAACAGTTTGGTGCTTAAATCAAAGTTTAAGGGAGAGATTAACGCTTATTGAAATGTAAACAAATGTATTTATTACATTTAAGTGACAAACGTAAATTAAAAGAAAATATTCAATACTCATGGATCCAAGCAATTTAGTTTAACACAATTTAATTTATAGAGTTAAGCAATTTGTGTTTGCGCGAATGGTGCAAAATAGTATTTAATTCTTGTTTGCAAATTAGGAAAAATCACGAATTCCTAAAGGATAACTAGTGGCACAATACGAAAGAAATATATAAAATGCGTCAAGTTTGTTCGACTTGAAATAAGCACCAACTTCGTTTGTTAACATGTTATACAATATTAAATTGGTGTTTGTTTGAATTTCGTAAACTTGATTAAAAAAACCCATGATACTACACATCCAATTAACGCTCGATTATTTGATTAGCTTTTATGAATAAGTCGATAGTTACAAAAATGTGATCCTCGTGACGGCAAAGATACTGTGAAGAAAAATTGTTAGAAAAGTGCGAATACATATGTAATTACCAAATATAAGAGCCACGTTTTGTTTTCTAATAAATGTACGTCAGTTGATCAGTTTTCCGATGTTATTTACTGCTTCCCAATATTGGTTGAAACACATCAGTAGTTGGTATAAGACAAGATATTTCGAATGATGTGCAGTTAGATACGAAAAAGGGTTTGCCTAATTGAAGGCCGCAGGCTAAATTAAAATCATTCAAAACCAAGAACTACTAATTTTTCATAGAATTTCAATAAAACTCAATCTGAAAATCTGACTATATGACACATCGAGAATAGACATAATAATTTGTTCTATAAAGGATGCCTATTAGTATTGAACATACATTAGGCTATAATCAAATTGTCATATATAAATCTTTTAACGATTTGGACAAATAAATAAAGAAATAGGGCCTTTTGCATAGGTGGATATTTTGATATAAATTCAAACAGGTATTAATTAGATCAAGGTTGCGATCTTGATATAAAAACCTGCCCCATTATGTACATACATTTGTCAGTATAAACTAAGCATTACAAAAATGTATGTACTTAATGTGTCATGTGTTTATTTGAAGATTGCAACCTTGATTAAATTAATTGTTATCACCGCCAGCGCAACCAATGATCGTTTAATTCTTACACGTATCAGCATTTAGACCAACAAGTGTATTGAATAATAATATATCGATACACAATGCTGACTAGGACAAGAGAAATAATTTATATATTTCTTTTTATGGAGAATCGTATATTGTGATAGCCTTCAGCCTATAATAAGGTTGATGCAAAAATTCACGTAGTTAATGCTTACAATTATAAAAGGAAAGAGAGAGAGAGAGAGAGAGAGAGTGAGAGAGAGAGAGAGTGAGAGAGAGATAAAGATATTATTAATTGATATTTTGATATGATTTGCTGATTAGGGATATTAACAATATACCACGCAAAATTAACGATAAAAATACTCATTATGTTTTCTCTCCAAGTGAATCTATGTATTCATAAATAATATGAAATTTTACCGAATACCAACGCAATGGATTTCAACATAAGCTAAATTTTATCAAAATTGAGAATTAAAATATTTCTGAACAAGTGTTATTCCAGCAAATTCATAAACTCTAGTCATAATCGATAACTGTTATCACTATTCGCGGTAAATATGACATCATTCAAGTAAGCATACGACATTCAGATAATGTTTGTTTCGATAAACTATCGTACATTCAATTCAGTATTAATTGTTTCGCGCAAAGTAACCAATTAGTTCAAAAAGGAAAATAGAGAAAAGTCGGCATCCCTTAACCAAATATTTTGTGAGTATAGGGCGTATTACCGGATCCTATTGATGAGGCGCTCCGCATGTATATTAAATTTAGTGAGTTGGCTTTAAAGTCGAATTGTCGAAAACTTTATATGAAGTTAACTCCACTACTGCTGGTATACACATTCGCATGATAGGTTGTACCATCAAATTGTCATATATTCCTCAAAAAATATATAGTGGGTACAGAGTGTAGTACAAGCTCCTACTGATAAATCGTTAATTAGCAAGTTATACCTTTCGTTCATGCTGACTTCGATTATTTCTTCTGGTTCTGTTTGAACTAATTTCTACTAGGTGCGAATCACCAAATACACAATTGTTTACATATGTTAGTTTTCTGAAACGGACAGTATCAAGCTTTTATATATTTAATTAAATAATGTGGCAATTACTGCGAAAACTGATGAATGATGTCGATTAAAGACAAAGTGTGTGTATTTACTGGAGTAACGGTTATTCAGAAGTAGTTGTAATTCTCAATTTTAGTGAAATATAGCAGATCTTAAAATCAATTATATTGGTTCCATGTTCCGACTCGGCAAACATAGTGCTATTTCTATCAACTGAGTCGGCAACCATAGTGTATACACATTTGTATGAGAGATTGTACTAGCCATTTGTCACACGTTCCTCGCCCAAATATAAAGTGGTCATAGTGCCTAATACCGGCTCCTACTGATGTATCTCCAGTTAGTACGAAACAAATTTGCGCATGAGATTATATCATTCGTTCATGCTGCATTTGGTTAATCCTTCTGGTTCCATTTGAACCTATTTTCTACTATGTGCGCAACAACTAATACACAATTTATTACATATAATGGCTCTCCACAACAAACAGTATTTAACTGTCATAATTGACGTCAGGATTATCGCGAAAATTGGAAAAATGATATCGATCAAACACAAAGTTTACGTATTTAGTGGAGTTACAAGTATTCCAATGTCGTTATAAGTCACAACTTTAGTGAAATTAAGCATATCATGAAATCCATTGTGTTGGTTCCATGTAACAACTCGGCAACCATAGTATTGGCACCATGTACCGACTAGGCATAGGCTCGGTACATATTATATATAGTGAGTTGTCTTTGAAGTCGCATTGTCGAAGACCTCATATGAAATTAAGTCCAACACAGGTATACACTTTCGTATGAAAGTTTGAACTATCCGTTTGCCACACATTCCTTACCAATATATATATATATATATATATATATATATATATATATATATATATATATATATATATATATATATATATATATATATATATAAGCCTTCGGTTTTTTGTTTGAACTAATTTGTTAGCAGGAGCGCAAACCTCATATATGTCTTGCAGTAGATTTTGATTTATGTATAATGTCGATGTTTTTGTATGCGGGATGCCTAAAAAGATATAACCTGAATGACAATATTTATCCCATCTTTTAATATAGGTAAATTTGGCTTGCAGGTATTGGAATAACGGATTGCCAAATAGCTTTAAATCAAGTTTGCGAGCTTGTTCGAAGACTGGTTAAATACAATGGGTTTGGTGTTTACTTCAAGCTCGCAAACTTGATTTGAAGCATTGTTACCACCACCCGCGCAATCAATTATTGTTAAATTGCCAAATAACTGTTTTTGCCTCGTCAGATATGTTAGATTCATGGGAATGTTTTCTCGGAGGTCTATATACATGTTAGCCAGTTTGGCACCATCAGGTGTTCACTAGACATTTATTAGCATTTTATTTTTACATTTATGCTTATCATGTAATGACTAGGCTATATTCATAGTTTAATATTTCTGCGTTATTATTTTTATGCTACAATTAATTGATAAATCTGCTATTGTAGAAATTGGGCTAAATGATCAAGTTAATGCAAAAAATCATTTTACTGGACGCGATATTACATAATGCATTTCTCTCCAGCTATACGTAGGGAAAATAGGGACAAGCTCTCTTTTTTTGCTATTGAATCGAGGTATATGTTAAGACTTGGATATAGCACCACTTTAGATAATTATAACCCGAAGCAATCTTGATATGAGTTAGTACAACACACTCTTGTTTCGTATTAATTTTCACCCCAATGTGCATGTGTGTTTCTTGTCTCGTAAACCCATCTTAATTTTAGCTGTGTGTGAATGGCAAAGTGTGTGATAAAACATTGAATATATTCAACTATTTATTCGTCAAAAGATACTTATTAATTGCAGAAAAAGTACCGTGATACTTAAACACTTTGGGAATCTGACAGCACGTATCTGTCGCGTAGTGTGATTAAATGTGCGTGTGTGTACATGTTTGTGTGTGTGTGTGTGTGTTGCATAATGTTTAAGAAGCATATAGTAGCTATGTGGACAATTTTTAAGACAACATTTAAGTGTTTTTGCAGTATAAGCAGTTTTTCTTTAAAAATAAATCTGCAAGTAATATTGCACCATCAACAAAATCATCACCACTAATCATTATTTGTATCACCATTATCATCAAAATAATGACAAAATTTATCGTTAGTAAGATAACCGTTCATGGCAATTTAGCATATTTTACTCCTAAATCATTAGAAATATCATAATCATAATCATCATCATCATCATCATCATCCAAAATTCTCCTCTTAATGGTCATCTTATTCAGCATTAATCCATTATTGTCATAACTAAATCCATCAAAGTTTTATGGCAATATTCTATTTATATTAATTAATTCTAGGTGGAAATTACTTATTAAAAACAAATACGAATAAATAAATAGGACTAATATAAATTAATGATTTGAAATAAAACTATATGAAAGCATACTTTTGGTTTATAGCTTCACCTATTTTAAAGAAATTATGTATGAATATAAATATTGGGCATTATGATTTAGCCAAAATATGTACACTCACACACACACATACACATAATAATAATAATAATAATAAAATACACACATAAATAATAAATACTAGTAATACATAATAATATAATAATACACAATATACAATACACATAGTAAAATACACATATTAGCACACACACAATAGTATTGGCTACAATAATAATACATACACATACACACAATAATAATATTACAATAGCACACACACACAATAATAATAATAAATAATACAATAATAATAATATAATAATAGTTAATAATACTTATAATAATAATAATAATTGTTAATGATTAAAATTTTATTCAGTTTAATAACAATTATTTTGTGACATCCATTTAAATATACCTCAAAACATATAGTTAAATGTGATAAAATTGTAGGTAAAACATATTAAGGTTACTCAATTTTTGTCTTAAAATGTCATATTAATTATTTTCTTGTTCAAGTCATTAGAGTTGATAAAATTATAATCAGCGATATTGAAAGTCAAATCAGTATCATTTCAATTATCAAAATCGAAGCCATCTTGGTCGCATAATGAATTACCAACTATTAGTATCTATCGAAATGGCAACAACGTTGCCTGGATTGGTACAAATATTTTTATTACCATGTTTAATATTATTAATTATATAAATAGAGGTGGTAATGATTGTGAAGGTAGCGAAGAATGAAGTGGAAGTAGTAGTTATAATAATAATGGTATTAGTCTGCCTTGTATAATCTATAATTTAAGAATAATTGCCAACAACACAATAAAAAAAATTTTCCGTTAAATTACTATAATATTTTAACCTTTTAATTATCACCAGTATCATAATAAAACAAATTCATTTGGCTTCATCATAATTGTATGCAGTAATATAATGGAAATCCGCCTTACTATATTTGTTATTTTGACTGTTCATATTGGTGCAATATTCAAAATCATTTTGATTATCTCTGCTAACAAAACAAACTTATTAGTAGAAAATCAATGATTGTTTATTTATATACACACACACACACACACATATATATATATATATATATATATATATATATATATATATGTTATTGATATTATTATTGCTAGTATTATTATTGGAGAGAGCTGCAAAATGTTCATGTTCGTGACTGTATAACAATTGTGCAGCAGAAATTTCCAGTCGAGTACAATGTTTGCGAGACAACTAGAGGTCAGAGTCGCATACCGAGTTTTTCCTCGTAATCATGAAAGGACGAAACGCGTCAGTACGTGTGACTGACGGCAGCTTTGCGATGTTGTCCGATGACTAGTTAATTACAATTGGATTGGTGTTTACTTCAAGCTCGCGAATTTGATTTTTTTAAAAAATATTTGCAATCGCCTCATGCATAATTTTATTCTACGAAATCACAATTATGAGCAACCCCATGTTTCTAGAAAAGTATCATTTACTTTGTGCTGTTATCACCACCGTCTCTGTTACCGTTCTCGTACTCACCATTTTCATCGTTATAATAATCTAAATACGAGTCTAACTGAAATTAACGGCTCCATCAATACAGTAATTTATACTACTTTTTCAGTTCATAATATAATAGTCATTAATAATAATCAATATTGTCAACATAATTATATTAAATAAAATCCACACTACCAAATTTATCTATATCAGTACTATCGTGAAAACGTTCGTCATTTGCACTTTATTAGCTAGACTATCAACTTAAAAAAAATCATCATAAACATTAAGAGATTTAGCAACTCCGCTAACGCGATCATGGGAATTTTATTTATTTTCATCATCGTTTATGCAGTCATTATTGTTTTGACATTCCTCATATTTATTTTTAAAATCTCTACAATTAAAGCTAATATATTCGTATAAGAGTATGTATCGTTCTATTCTCCAACATTCCTCACTCAAACTATATATTGGGTAAAGGACGTAATACCGGCTCCTACTGATGAGTTGTCAGCAAGAATGATACGAATATGCACTTGAGCTTATACCTTTCGATCATGCTGTCTTTGGTTTATCCTTCTGGTCACAACTGAACTAATTTGTTACTAGGTGCTTTACATTTAATAGACAAGTGATAATTTCGTTGCTCGTCATCAAACCCATTGTTAAAAATAGAGGAGTGATTCAGTAATGAAAAATCCACATACACGTAATTATGGTCAAGTTTATCGAGTAAATTAGCGAGCTAAAAACCTCTTAAAGGAAGGATGCAATAAAGAAGATACGGTTAAGACAAGTCAGCATCATTTTTAACATTTTTTGAAGAGCCAATATCATGTCTCCATTCTTAGTTTAACAGTGAGCGCTAAATTTGAAAAAAACGTTTTTCATATTGAATAATGCACTCAAAACACAGTTTTTTGTGTTAGAAAAGGTAAATTATTAGATTGAACTTTATTTATAATAAAATATTATTAATTTTTATAAGATTTATTCTCTTTGGTCAACTTAGCACGTCGAATTCAATTATTCATATAAGGTATGCGAACGAGAAGCTATTCACATTTTTGCCACATTTCACAACGATTATAAATTAGTTCATCCATTGCTGTGATCTATAAGGAAGACAACATAGATATCCACGCAATCAATTATTATTTAAGTGTACTTTCTATATATATGTGTGTGGCGAAAGCTACAAACAGCTAATGTTCGTGACTTCATAGAAATTGTGCAGCCGGCATTTCCAGTCACGTACAATGTATGCAAGACTACTAGAGGTGAGAGCCGCATATCTGA
>JAQBSW010002315.1:0-105987 GCA_029291075.1 Eudiplozoon nipponicum
ATATAGGTAGAAATTATTGATCAGCAGATACACACGAAACATAAAGAAGAATCTATTTCATTAAGAAACACTTCCTGTATCAAGTTAAGTTACAACATAACATATTCTAGAAACTTGAAATATAGTTGACATACTAGAATCTTTAGAGATCCATATAGATATATATTTATAATTTACATGTTTTTCCAATAAAAGTTGATAACAAACAGCACACAGCGGACGAAACTGTCCAAAAATTCTTATTAGGCCATATGAGCTCCAACTGTAGAAAAATTAGACAAAGTAAGTTACATTTGTTAGTATAAATCTTAAAATTATGTATAGTGCAGTGTGCGGCAGGGTGGCTCATTGGTTAGAGCACCAAATTATGAAGCAGACGTGCCCAGTTTCGAGCCCTGTCCGTGGAAAATTCTGGCCAGCACTTTTTACTGGAAGAATTGCTTTTTCTACACTATACAATTCTTAGTTTATACTAAAATATGTAAGTAGTTAATGGGTCAGGTGCTTATATCAAGACCGCAACCTTGATTATAATAAAGTTTTAAGGTTGTCGACATCATCAAAAGCAAAGCTGCTATATATAAATATATATTATTACTTAAATAATATTTTACTGAATTGAAATATATATATATATAAATATACTGGGCTTATCAGCAGTATGAATGGACAAATATATAATCTGCTGCACATGGTTAACATCAAATCATGATGAAAATTTGCTAGCGAGATTCAACGCTTTCGTTTAAGTTAATGCATATAATATTGAAATATCGCTCTAACACCATTTGAAATACTTCACCTGATAGGAATGTCAAATTTTATCTAAACACATCCGTATATTTACTTTGGTTTTCGACACATTTAAATAAATTTCACTTTTATGTGAACAGTATTTGCGTGTTTGTTGTTAAAATTTATTTAAAAAATCGTTTGCAAACATGAAACGGTTATTTATACCATGTCACTTTTAATCAAGGTTGTGATTTTGATATAAACACCTGACCTATTACCTACATACATTTTTCAGTACAAACTAATTATTGTATAGAGTGAAAAAGGCGATTCATCCGGTAGACTGGTATCGTCCTTATTTGGAGCTCATCACGTACTGTCCAGAATTTACCGCGGACAGGGCTCGAACCTGGACACGTCTCATTCGAAATCTGATGCTCTAACCAATTAGCCAGCCTGCCCAGGTTCGAGCCCTGTTCGCCGCAAATTCTGGCCAGTACATGATGTGTTCCCAATAGGGACGAAATCTTTTCCACACTATACAATACTTAGTTTATACTGCTAAATGTATGTACATAATGGGTGCGGTGTTTATATCATGATCGCAACTTTGATTAAAATTATTTCTTATCACCGCCCGGACAACTAATTTTTGCTTTATTATTTATAATGGTTCTAAAGCAGAAAAATTACCTCATGGAAAACATGTCGACGCGTTTTAGTTTTCCTAGGTCTTTATCAAAACAGGGCAGAAACTAGCTAATAAAGAACAAACTTCGCGATAAATATCATTTATTAAAATCGAATGTATTTCATTACATTTAACAACAAGGTAGATTGAAACACATTATGCTATTTATATCCCTAGCTTCATATTCACCACAATCAATATCATTTGGAAGTGAAGAGAGCGCACCAACTGTTTTATTTAGTTAAATTATTTAAAACCCAGCTAATCCTTTTGTCAACAACAAGGGCATATCGTACTTCATTCTCACTGAATCGGTAATTTGCTTTGTCGCAACTAAAAGTGTTGTTGCTGTTCATTTTATTTCAACTAAAAAACACACGATTGTTTTTAGTTGTCATAATAGCCACCAAGGTCCTTCAGTGCTTAATATCATTTTCGTACCGAATAAAACAATATTTGAAACTCTTTTATGAGTAAACTTTTTAACAAATGTAATTCTATACTACTTATTTTAAATTAAATAATTATTAAGGTGCGAGTTAATTAACTGATATGTCATGACAATATTTTAAACCTTAAACCAATATCCTTGAACACAGGCGTGACGAATTTGATTGTGCATACAAGCAATTAAAATAATCGCTTAAAAATAAAAATATCTGTCAACAAAGAATAGGCGAAATATTTCGACTATTTTTATTATTATACGATCAAATTTAAGGCGTTCTGTTACCGATTTTTCAGTTTTACACTGTTTTATTAACTTTAACCGCGCATATTTGTATGTTTTTGAAGTGCAAGTTAACTTTAATTTTTATATATTACCACAGGGACTTCCAGGACACATGGGGCCTGCCGGTGTAGTTGGCATACGCGGTAGAGAGGGGCCTATGGGACCACAGGTACATTTTTGTGTTAAACTAATCATTCTTTATTCACTAGCTTTAAATCATCTTTAATATGCATAAAAATATTATGAAAATAAAACGAACTAATTTCAAGCAGAATTTATTATATATATATATATATATATATATATATATATATATATATATATATGTATATTTTTTTTTATAAACCCACTTTTGCATATCATATGTAAAGCACCAGTTAGTCCTGTTTCACTTTTATGAGGCATTACTCAAAAGTATGCGGAATTTTGAAATTTGGCAGTAGGACTTTCGAGTATTTGCTATAGAAGAGCATCTCCTTCGCCACAGTTTTGAGCTTCATAGGAAGCTGCGATTTTTGGATAGTGTTTAAAACAAACGTCATGCGGGTTGCGTAATTTACATTAAATTTCAATTTGCCAGTTCTAAACAGACATTGTTTATCCAAACACACTGTTATATAGATAATTGATAAGAAATTACTTCTACATGGCAGGATATAATTATACCTTTAGTCACTCAAAACTTAAAATATTTTATGAAATATACGTTGGAATGATTTAGAAACGTTTATTCATTGCGTGGCCTCAATAAATTATGGGATAATTTGTATGACTCGGAACTAGACTCCCATGAAGTAATTGCTTCTATTAAAAATGACGAAAAGAGATTTACATGATTTAGAATATAAGTTACAATTTTTAACTTATTTCATTTTCAGTTTATGCCACTAATATATACAGACAAAGCTGACCTCAATAGGTTAATTATTTAATACTTCTGGGATATATTAGAACTTCTGTTTGAAAGCGTTATCTATGATAATTCATCTAAAATAAAGACTGACCAAAAAACAATAGTAAGTATAAATCGAAAACGTACTGTTATACAAGATCTAAAATCCAAATGTGTTAATTTGTATTACTCTAAATGAAATATTTAAATTTTGATACCTTAAACACACAGTTATAGTTACAAATAAAATGTTCCCCGTTATCCTCAAATAAGTCAAGTAGATAAGCTAAATTTGTTGTATGGAATAACTTTATTTCCTTGCAAATTGCTTACTTGTGATTTGAGTGTGATTGGTCTATGTTGGACCAAAATGGTTCGTTTTAGCGCAGATTTTGAATATTTGTTATTTTTACCTGCTCGAACTTCAGTTTTCTCCTATGCCGGAGATTAGTTTTCTCTTGACATAAACACCTGACCCATTAATTACTTACATATGTCAGTATAAACTAAGAATTGTATAGTGTAGAAAAGGCAATTCATCCAGTAGACCGGTTTCGTCCTTATTGGGAACTCATCAAGTACTGGCCAGAATTTGCCGCGGACAGGATACGAACCTGGGCACGTCTGCTTCGGAATCTGGTGCTCTAACCACTGAGCTATCCTGCCGCACACTACACTACACACAATTTTCAGTTATATACTAACTAATGTAACTTGGTTAGTCAATTTTTCCTTTAGGTGGAGCTCATATGGCATCCATTTCGACCCAAAGTTCCAACTAACCATGCCCAATCTGTCATTACTGAACAGACACCACATTACATGGGGAAGTGGTATTGAAATGAACATTTATATAATTAAACGAACATTGGTTGCGCGGGTGGTGATAACAATTATTATAATCAAGGTTGCGGTCTTGATATAAACACCTGACCCATTAATTACTTACATATGTCAGTATAAACTAAGAATTGTATAGTGTAGAAAAGGCAATTCATCCAGTAGACCGGTTTCGTCCTTATTGGGAACTCATCAAGTACTGGCCAGAATTTGCCGCGGACAGGATACGAACCTGGGCACGTCTGCTTCGGAATCTGGTGCTCTAACCACTGAGCTATCCTGCCGCACACTACACTACACACAATTTTCAGTTATATACTAACTAATGTAACTTGGTTAGTCAATTTTTTCCTTTAGGTGGAGCTCATATGGCATCCATTTAGACCCAAAGTTCCAACTAACCATGCCCAATCTGTCATTACTGAACAGACACCACATTACATGGGGAAATGGTATTGAAATGAACATTTATATAATTAAACGAACATTGGTTGCGCGGGTGGTGATAACAATTATTATAATCAAGGTTGCGGTCTTGATATAAACACCTGACCCATTAATTACTTACATATGTCAGTATAAACTAAGAATTGTATAGTGTAGAAAAGGCAATTCATCCAGTAGACCGGTTTCGTCCTTATTGGGAACTCATCAAGTACTGGCCAGAATTTGCCGCGGACAGGATACGAACCTGGGCACGTCCGCTTCGGAATCTGGTGCTCTAACCACTGAGCTATCCTGCCGCACAGTACACTACACACAATTTTCAGTTACATACTAACTAATGTAACTTGGTTAGTCAATTTTTCCTTAAGGTGGAGCTCATATGGCATCCATTTAGACCCAAAGTTCCAACTAACCATGCCCAATCTGTCATTACTGAACAGACACCACATTACATGGGGAAGTGGTATTGAAATGAACATTTTATATAATTGAACGAACATTGGTTGCGCGGGTGGTGATAACAATTATTATAATCAAGGTTGCGGTCTTGATATAAACACCTGACCCATTAATTACTTACTTAATGGGTCAGGTGTTTATATCAAGACCGCAACCTTGATTATAATAATTGTTATCACCATCCGCGCAACCAATGTTCGTTTAATTAGTTTTCTCTGTCTGCCTTTGGATTAAGTCTATTGGAGCTAATACTTCATATCAAAAAGCGAGATTAATATGTGTTAAAAAGTATTCTCAGAGAATACATCTAATGAAGAGGCGTTCATCAGTGTCTATTTTTTCTTTAAATTGTCGTATATTATGGTATGAATGTCTGCTATCTGAAGAAAGCTGATTCCTATTTGTCCATTTTAGTTAATCAATAATAAATGCACATAATACTGCATCAAAATTTCAGTCAATTAATCTCTTGTTAACCACTTTTTAGACATGACCGATCTACACCTCGCTTTACAGCATCAGTTTTGCCATAATTTATCATTTCCATGTGAAATGTAACAGATTTTGGAAGGTGAATATATTAGAATTCTAATTATGTAAAAGATGTTCAGCTTCTCTAATTAGAAGTCAGGTGATGGGCCAAATTATATGCTATGGGGTTTTTTATTCAACCGACAACCATTTTGACTTCCTGGTGTTTTTTGAACATTTCACTGGTTGTCTATCGTACAATTTTAAGCAGGTGATATTAATATTGGCAAATAAATATTTATTTTTACTCTAGCTAGAATGCACTAATTTTCTTTTTTCTGTCTGATTAACTTTCACGGTGAACATATCAACTGTTTTATTCAGTTATAATTCTGATATTAAGTATCAATGTCCCATGAAATGCTCTTCTATTAATTGGGTTAAAGGTATGGACGTCTCGTTTAAATTTTGTTGGCTCTGTATATTACAGTAAATAAATGTTTTTCCCTATTAAATGCGTAGTCCTGAATATTTAGTTTTGCTCATGATCCAACGTTATTTAAAATGGATTTTGTAAATGCGAAGTTCACAGTGAAAGATATAATGATTGATATTTGTTATTTCAACATGCACACTTTGTACCATGGTATTGTAGGTAAATTTAAAAAAATCTGGATTCTTAAAATTTAAAACTCAGCATGACCAAGGACGAGTTGTTTGAATAAATTTTAACCGGCAAAGTCAAATCTTTTGGAACTAACATGCCCGTTTAATTTAACTGAATGAAATGTAAATAGTATGGAATAATATACAATGCAAATGTTGGGACAAAAATGACCTACAAATAAATCATTACAAATATAATGACTGATGTTAATAATTTAGTTTTAAATCATAGTTAAATGCGCAAAATCACTTTGTAACGCAGTACCAAAGGCCTTTATGAGAGCGACAGTGAAATGTTTTTTCCCGTACATTTCATTTGGTGAAACTTTCACCCAGTATTTATCAATTTAAATGGCATGGTTCAGCAACTTTTGATTTTGTATAAATGATTTTCAGTTTAACACGTGAAAGAGCGTATATAGTTTAAAGTAAAATATCATAAAGTGGAAACAAAATCAGGTTTATAATCTATAAATCGTCAAACTGTTGTAAATTTGCAGGAAATATCTTTACATTTACAAAAATTCTCAGAAAATGTAAAACCTAATATCATGATGAACGAGAAATAGGTCTCTTATGAGACTACTAATAAAACATAATGAGATAATGTTGATTAAATAAAATAAAATATGAGATTGTCAAATTTACTGAGATGCCGTTTTCTTTTTATATCTCAACTTGATATGATATTATTTTCTTTGCACACATTAAACAGTCCACTAAATTGTATAATTTTCCTCTAGTTGTTAATAGTTCTTGTAATTTTTCATCAACATATTTTTAAAATATGTTTTTGATGATATTATTCATATAGAGATGTTTTAGCCCAATTTATTTATTCCATTTTGACATCTTATAGACTATTTCCTCACTAAAAGCCTTAATTTTAATAATTCGTATCCCTGATAATCTTTTATTTAAGTTGCTATCATTATCTTCGTGAAGCCTTTAATACTTACGGCTCACGTGCTGATATCAATAACGTTTTATTTATCTCTGTTAGAGGACATCGTTCATATTTTACTGATGAGATTCAACGTGCATACGTCGTTGTATGAGATGGTGAATAATTATTTTTTTAACATAAATAATGAATTATATATAACATTTAAGTCTCACTATCGTATCGGCGATATTACTGTGTTTAAACTTGACATTACGTCTCCTATTGTCAAAATTTAGTAAATTGGTATGCATCTTTCAGTTTTGGAGTTATATAGTAAACTAAAACGTCTTATCTCTGTTGATTTATGGCGGTTTTTCTGATAGAGCGACTTCGGCTGAAATACGTGTCAATTTTTCTGTTAAGAAATGTAAAAAGACGAGACCTATCGATAAAAAAGATAACGAAACCTAAAGGTTCTGCAAGGTACATTGGGAACGATAGACCTAGATAAATATTTTTTAAATTGTTTGAACAATTGGTATTCAGATGTAGACCTAAAAATAAACATTCGAACGTGGCAGCATAAAATATAACACTTCATTCGACTAGCATAATATAAAACATTATTATGTGCATCACAAATGTTAACGGTCTTAATGTTGGCGATGATTACATTGTACATTGATCTAGAATTATAAAATTAGACGAAAAATCTAACCTAGTTCCAACATATAACTGCCTTTGTTAGAACTTGCTTATTGACCACACAAGAAAAGAATCGTCCTTAACTGCTAGTTAGCACTTGTCATAGACGCCTATTTGAAATAGAATTCTTCTATCTGACAAATCTGCCAACACTGAGCATAACCTGAAATCTGGAGATTATAAAGACGTCAAGAAATTGAGTTTATCATAATGAACAAAAATAAAAAAACGCGGGTCAATTTATGATGCTTCAGCTACAAATATATCATTTTACGGATATTCAGTTTACGTGTTTACAGCCGTTGTTTATTCCGACTCTGCTTACTTCACTAGCTCACAGTCAGTATCCATAGAATGCTTCAAGATGTTATTCTCGAAAGAATACTTAATTGGCAAATACTTTGTGGCAATAAATTTATTGTTGTTTATTTCACGCCAAAATTATTATTAAAAAAATAACAGACAATTAGTATAATTGGTTCCAAAACATCCAATTCTTCAAGCTTAAAACGAATAATACTTCATCATCTACAGCATAAACAGTTTAACATAAAATCCATAAAAAGGAGTATCAAATGTAGCCTCAGCCAAAACTAATATATTCTATATAAAAGTCAGCAGTTGTATTGATTACAACAAGGGCTTAATGACGCAAAAGCCATTACTTTTCACGATAAGCATTTCGGAAATTCATTAATAATATCAGTCTCAAAGGGCCATCCAAGCCATGTTTAAAAAGTAGGAATTACAGCAATAATTTAAAAGGACAAACATTTATAGCTACTTGAATGATGCATATCAAACCAAAATTTGTATCAAAGTGTGTAGCATTTCAGTTGGAAAAAATAAAACCCGGCTTAATTATCATTACAGTAAGTCTACTGATAGGACTGATTGACTGTTTAATTAATCAAATTATTCACGTGTTATTAATATTCCTTTTTAAACTTTGGAATATATGAATATATCTTATGTATTTTTATTTTAATTCATTTGTGAATTAAGGTGGACACCCAGGGCCATATTTGCGTTAAAAATGGGTTAGTTATATGTCTTCTTTCCATCTCTCTCTCTCACTCTATATATATATATATATATATATATATATATATATATATATATATATATATATATTCAAATCCATTAGAATTTATTCTAATTAATTCGCCAAATTACGTAGATATGTACTGTTTTTGTGGTTTATTGAACAGCAAACATAGGCAAAAATTTTAAAAAATCTGAAATGCGCTTTAAATAGTCTGCGTGTGTAATTGCCAGAGAACACCGTCTGTTAGTTCATGTTTTGAATGCATTTGATATTCTTAAGCAATCCTATATCAGAATTGACATGGTTCATTTTGCAATGGAACAAAGTATATTAGTAATTACCCTATAATTAAAGAGATTCAACATTTTCTGTAGTTGACTATAGCGATATTCATAAACCGTTGTCCATTCATTAATTAAAACCTGCAGTTGAAATCGAAATTCTGACCTCAATTATAAAAGAAAGTGATAACGAACATCGTGACAGACGTCAAGGTAGTAGGAAAAAATCACTTTCAGAGCATACTCAAAAATAAGAACAATAACCCATTCACGAGTTTCATTTAAACATGACAAAGGCGATGGCAGTTTTTGCGTCGTGTGATTTACCACGGCCTCGGATAAATTTTTTTACGTACGCTCTTCTTAGTGGCCTTTTTATTTTTATATGTATAAAATTATAATTTTAATGTGACCGTTAAGTTTATTAGTGGTCATATTGCTAAAGTAGAAATTGTGTTCATATTTTTCAGTTATTTATTATTTTAGATCATCATTTTTCGTCTGTTAATGCTACTTAACTTTTAAATTTGGTGTCTGTGTGTTTAGGCTTTTATAGCGTTAGCCTTTTTTCCACCCACATGAATGGACCGTTGAATCGACATACTGATTTAGAATTCCTAAATGCATTTACTGTACATATTTAAGCCATGTTTTGTTAATATTTTACGGATTTACTATAGCCGAACAAATATCAAGTTTAGATTATTGTGAAATAAATAGAAATTAGCAATTGTGAATTTAATGTTATTTACGCCTTGCTTTTCCATTTATAATAAATAATAACAGCAGTGGACGGGGACGCGTTAAACGAGATATAAAATATTCTACTCCTTGTCAGCACGGGCTAGAAGAGCTGACTACGTATATGCTATGTCAGGACAGCTATTTGATTATATATATATATATATATATATATGTATATATATATATATATATATATATATATATATATATATATATATATATATATACATAAACTTTTGGCATTGCCTAATCCTCACATTGAATCACCGTGGGAAATGCAATTCATCAAGGACCATAGGTTTCGTCCGTATTTGGAGCTGATTCAAAGTAATTAAGCGAGACATTGGTTGCGCGGGTGGTGATAACAAATTATTATAACCAAGGTTGCGGTCTTGATATAAACACCTGACCCATTAATTACTTACATATGTCATGTATCAAGCTAGAATTGTATAGTGTAGAAAAGGCAGATTCATCCAGTAGACCGGTTTCGTCCTGAGCGGAAACGCATCACCACCCGCGCAACCAATGTTCGTTTAATTATATAAATGTTCATTTCAATACCACTTCCCCATGTAATGTGGTGTCTGTTCAGTAATGACAGATTGGGCATGGTTAGTTGGAACTTTGGGGTCTAAATGGATGCCATATGAGCTCCACCTAAAGGAAAAATTGACTAACCAAGTTACGTTAGTTAGTATATAACTGAAAATTGTGTGTAGTGTAGTGTGCGGCAGGATAGCTCAGTGGTTAGAGCACCAGATTCCGAAGCAGATGTACCCAGGTTCGTATCCTGTTCGCGGCAAATTCTGGGCAGTACTTGATGAGTTCCCAATAAGGACGAAACCGGTCTACTGGATGAATTGCCTTTTCTACACTATACAATTCTTAGTTTATACTGACATATGTAAGCAATTAATGGGTCAGGTGTTTATATCAAGACCGCAACCTTGATTATAATATTGATTTAGTACTTGTTTGAATCATCGCTTGCGACATTTTAAGCAGGATACATTTTTCTCGATGTTGTACGCTAATGTGTCCGTTAGGCCTATTCCACGAAGAATGTGTACACGCTATATTTGTTCCAAATGTTTATTTATTTAAGTATTTGAAGAAAATATTTTCTAATATCTATGAAGTAAGTTCTCACATCTTCAGATAATATTATTTTTCTTCAGACAAAACGGTGTGATTTTTAAATTTGGTGTAGAGCAGTATAGGCATATCTGATGAAATGATTTTTGTCTGTCGGGTGCAAAACCTGTTATGCTATTTCTTCTGCTTGTACTAGTTTTTGGATTCATTTTAATTTATACAATTAATAAAATTATGAAATAAAATTTCATAAAATATATTATATTTTACCTGTAGGTGTTGATGTTTATTAAGTGACCGATATGTTTATGCGACGTAATTCGTTTGCGCAGTATATAAGCTCAAAATATTATATAGTTGTATGTGATGGCTGGTATTCTTGGGCTTATCTATTTTTTTTAGTTCAATAAAATAATTTTTACAAGTTATTAGTAACAATTTATAACTACACCATAATATAAATTAATTTTCCCGTTTCAGTGCACTCGCAAGTCGAAGTACATTTAAATCAGTAATGTTCTACTTAATGTAGTTGTTTATTTTGTTATTGAATGTTGTATACGGTTTTGATAATCGATAAGTATTTTTCTATTTACTCATTTACATTTTGACAGGTTTTTTGTCTTATTTCCTATTTTATTAGCGAAACCAAGACAATGATTATATTTTATTTAACAATTGTTACTCTGAGCAAAATTACAAAATCTTATTTAATGGTCTCGGTCGTCGGCTACTCCGGTTTTGTTAGACTTGTAGGTTTTGTAATATTAATTTTTGGTCTTAATTCTGTATGATATATATAGGAAAGGATAAGAATCGATACACGATAAACTATTTGTATTCATGCCTATTTAGGTAATCTTATTAAAATTTGGAATATTGCGAAGTTGCACTTCTATTGAGCATAAAAACCCCTCATAATGATATCACGTATGCTCTCAAGAAAGATTGGCCAGTCTAGCCTACATCGGCATTTTTATAAATGACCAGCGTTTGACTGATCAACTACTGGGAGCTTTTTCTTTTATAATTTAACATGCGTTTAAAAAAACAGTCAAAAGTTGTGAAATAGGTATGCAAAATTCACTGTTTCTCCGTTCTACGAGTAAGTTTTTATTATATATATAATATTATAGTTGGTTGAAGTTTCATCAATGTCATTTTTCGTTATTGCTATTTCACGAATGTTTCAACAAACACATTGGGAAACATGTTTTCTAATAAATTAGTTTTGAGAAATGTCCGTGTTTGATATTATAATTCCCCAAAATATACTATTTTTATGGTTTATGAAAAAAATTGTATCCTACTTCTATTTTTCGGTAGTTAGGTAGACCTTTTTT
The DNA here is from genome assembly GCA_029291075.1 of Eudiplozoon nipponicum. Lineage (NCBI taxonomy): Eukaryota > Metazoa > Platyhelminthes > Monogenea > Mazocraeidea > Diplozoidae > Eudiplozoon > Eudiplozoon nipponicum. Next base: position 12,040 of record JAQBSW010002315.1, read on the forward strand.
TTCATTCCATGTCTGCTTTTATTACATATAACTTTTTGGACTAAGAGTTTACTAATCATTTAGTATTGTGTCAAACTAGGGAGTAATTTAGACTGATATTTTTTACGCTCGCAAGTAAATTACATAGGATCTTCGACGTTATTTTTATTTTCAAACGCGTTTTTTTAATTTCAATATATTCATTTCTGTACAGAAAACTATTACTAAATTCCTCAGAATTTGATAGCAGTGTAATTAATATTAGGTTGTGTTTTTATCTTTCCAGAGAGAAGATGTAAACATCTGTTTATAGCAATTTCCCGCGCTATTATATTTACTTGCGTAAATAAATGAACATTTAATGTGAATTATACATCTTAAGTGCACCTGTTGAGAAAAATGTTTTAAAAGACTTTTAGGTATGAAGAATGATCGGTTGCTCTTATTAATGCACCAACAGAGTAAATCGAAGATTTTCTTGTAAGGAATGCTCGTAAATATGTTTCTGAATTTGAACAAAATAATTTTTTAATTCTTAAAATTGTGTGATATTACTTTTTTACGAAAAGAAAAGTGTTGCAAACATTATTGGTCTGACATTTAAATTTGTATAGACTTTAGGATTATTTAAGTACGCCCGTCAGTTTTTTCTGTGAAGTGTTAATCTTTGACACGACTGGTTAAGTTGCTCGCTTCAAATAATTTGTTTTCCTTCATCAATTTATACATTCTGTCTGCGCGTGTGTCGATGGGTTTTTGTTGTTTAAGTTAATGTATACCTTTATCGATTTTACTAGAATTCTCAACGTCGGTACGGTTTTGATTTGATTCCCAAGCAACTTGTATCGTATGTCACATTGAATTCGGCCTCTATTGATTTGGCGCACTTTGAAATTATATTAATTATCAAGAAAAAACACGAAGCCTTTATGAAATAAGGAGTACAACATATCATGTGTGAGCTTCATATCCGTGACCGAAGTCAATGTTTCACAAATATTTTTTTGTCATGCATAAATCAGGATGTTGGTTTTTATTTACAGCGTTTTTCTACTGATAATTCATTTGTACCATTAAATTTCGTAATTATAGTCAGGCTAGTTTTGCTTTAGATCACGGTTTTTTTAAAATATCTGTGGATTAATTTGTCCATGTTTAAAAGTTGATGAATGTTTTTATGTAAAAAAGATATTGTGTCTAATTTCTGTCCCAGGAAATTTAGATTTAATATCTGGACACTATATCGCGTTCCATATTCACACAAATGGTAACGCAGAAGGCCAAACAAAACAAAAGGAATTCAAAACGCCTTTCGAACGTGATATACCTTCCAGATAATAAATCTCAGTACAACATCAAAAGAAGCTGCGCTGCCGAAATACTCTATGTCATACCAGTTACTGATTTGTGTAAATTGTTAAATGAGGATATGAAAAGAAGATGACGTTTCTGGGACCAGGCAGGAAACCAATCTACTTAAACTTTCTATTTAAGAGGGGTGCTGTTTCCAGCAGCTAATATCGAGCAACAAAATTATTTATTGATGTAGGCGAAAATTGTGGATAAATTGATATAGGCCGACCAATCAATATATAAATATCCAGTGTAAAGGAAAATTACTATTTAAATACACGTGTAAAATCAAATGGGCAATACACGTCTGCAATTGCAGAACACATCATTGGAACCACTCTCATATGTTCTGCAGAAATGGCTTTTAAAATGATTATCAAATGCACCAACATAAATTAGGTATTAATATACTAATTGCTGTGGATACACAAATTAAAGCCTGATTTTACATGTAGAGAAGTAGTGTTAGAGCACCGAGCTCGAACCTTTCGCGATGCGTACAACTGTTCGGCTATTCCTTTTATTCAACACACTTTCCTCGATTTCATTTTCTGTTTGTTTTTCCGTTCAATATATATATCTATATGTGTGTGTGTATTGTATATTTCTAATTAGGAAAAAACACACATTAATTAAAAAGTGGATAAAAGGCATTTATTTCGAGATTACTAAATATTGCTCTACAATCTTTCCTTTATATACATTCTGGGTATTCAATTGATTATGTTGGTGGCATCAAATCTGACTTCCGAGTCAGATTACTTAATTTTATTTATCTTTAGATATTTTTTTGTTAATTAAATATTTACTTTTATGCAAAAATTTTCTACTAGTTCTTGTATTTCTTATATGAAGACATCAAATTTACTGTTTGACTGTAAATGCTAACCAAAATATATTTATGATGTATGCTTTATTGTTAGGAAGTTGGCTATATTTAAATTCCTGTAGACTTTAAAATTACCTTAAGTTTTATTTCTGCATTTCTCGCGTCTACAATCAATTCAAATCCTACTTATCTTGCGCAGTTAAGAATAAATGAAACTATTTTTACTGCTTATGTGAAAATTTCCACGTTAACGTTATGATTGAAGTGAAGGAGTTCTTAATTCTTGATGATAAAATTTATCACTTTTGCTCGAAATCGAATGGACAGATATATCGTCTATCACTCTAATTCGATTAACGGTTATGTTTTAAATTTTAACCAATAAATTTTACATGTTTGGCACTAACATTTTAGACATTTTTGCTGAAATATTGCTGATTTTAATTTGAAACAAATAATTAAACGAAAGAAATCCATTCTTTACAGCACAATGATATGATGCCGACTTTATTTCCTCCATTTATCAATGAAGATGATAAGTGAAATCAAAATGGCTAAACTCATTAACAATGCTATACTTTCCTATTTTTTTTGAAATTATTTAGTTGATCTATACTATAAATATAAATTTTTGAATGAGCTGTCAATAATCGGCATAAACTCATTTTTTTATTGATTTATAAATATATTAACTATCGGATCAATACTACTTAAACTTGCAAAGAAAACAAAAAGTAAACTAACAACGCAAACGTTTTACATAACAAAGAGATCATCATGATATATCTAGGTGTACCTCACGGGGTGCATTTTTAATACGAATTGCTGTAAAACAGTGCAAATAATGTTGCTCTATTACAACCCGGCTTCTGGAGATTTTGCAAAGATTTACGCGCATAGTAATACTTATTGGTCAACAAGAGTAAAGTGTGACTAGATCAAGTGACAAAAAAATTAAATAGTACTATCCGATTGGAGAATGACCATCTTAACTCTTCCTTATTTTAAGACATATACTAGAGTCACCATTTGTTTCCTGCCACAGCCAACGAAATCGTCAATCAGTATTTTAGTTTGCCAATAATTGTACATTTATTTTCAGCCAGACAGAATCAGTCGGCTTGTAATTTTGTCGCTGACTGTTGCTTTGATGCTCAGCTAATAACAAGTTACAACAAACCTTACTACAAATATCAACTGAAAAGACTGTCTGGCATTAACAACCATAATCAGACGTCCCAGATGTCTTAGAGGCATAAATTAGGACCAACTTAAGACCTGGCTTCAGGCCTTGCGTCTTATGTTTAATGGAATGAAGGGGAAATACTTCAAAGGTTTTACAACTTACAAAAATTCAGCTGAAGAAAGGCTATTTAGTCTTACTTTCCCAATAGAAGCCCAACCGTCCGAATTCACCAAGAATCATGAAGAGACACTTCTTAGCGGTTGACAGCAGAGTGCCTATCATTACGATGATGGAGAAAACACATATAGCTTCATATACTACCACACCGACAAAACCTGTTCGCATTTAAATGTTATACTTTTCTACCAAAGCAACAACGTTCAAAGAATATATTTATTTTTGGCCATTCATACTGATGGTTAAATTTGATTGTCATGAATTCTTCCGAAGATAATAGCAAAGTCCACTTAATATGCAATACCCAGCAAATTAATACAATTTGAGACATAACATTGCCCACAAATGACACCATCCCGCTTGTACAGGATCATTCTCAAATTTTATTACTCTAAATTGGTAAACTTTTAAATAGATTACTATCAATTCCAGAAGCAGTGTAGTCCCAATTGCACGGCAAAATTTTTAAACTTTATCAGAACATTGAATTTTATATTTGAACTGCGTCGCAAGACTTTGGAGTTACTTAATTTCTAGCGCAGCATTTTGCAATTTGTGAAAGATTGAGAAGTTTAAAATATACTCTAACCGATGCACCTCAGACACTAGAGACATCCATACGTCATAGGCAGACGGTGCCCAACTCACAAATCTGATCCAAACATAACTTTTGTATAAGATGCTTGCATTGATTTTGGTTTAATCACTTCAGTAATTTTTTAAATGTGGTGATCGTTAATCGCTGCTTAGTTTGTGGATGTTTATGATTTGATAAATATTTATCGAAAATAAACAATAGTGACTCAAACTGTTACTCACGTAAGTAAGTGAAGTTTTGTTGGTCAACATATAATTGCTCTGAAAAAAAGTGATGTGTACGCATTGGTAAAGTTGGCCACTGAATCTGGCAGGGTTTATTTGGCGCCAAAACCTATTAATTTAAATTCGTATCTTATTGTCTCCTCGGTGTTTATGAATACCTATACAGAATCATTTGTTTTACATCTTCAACCTGATGCAATGACGTAAATTTACGATATCATAACTTCAGGGTCCAAAAGGCGAACGAGGTCAAATTGGCGCTAAAGGTGAAACTGGAATTCAAGGACCTCCTGGAATTTCCGGACCAGAAGTGGGTCAAAATTTTCGGTTTAATTGTAAAATTAATATGACCTTATAAATATACACACACATATATATATACATAGTAATTGTGTGTCATTTTTAAGCGTTTAAATTATTTTATTTTTATGACATTTTGTTAGAAAAGGTGTTCCTTTGAAAATGTAATTTTTAAAAGTATGACGATGTGTGATAAAATTTGCAATATCTTTAAAATTAAAAATGAAATAAAGCATTAACTTTTCCATGTAAGCACGTTATTATAAACTGAATGATAAGTATTTTCAGCAAGAAAACTGTAATTATCGAGAAAATGTGTTTTAAATGAGCAAAACATCAATTCTACTGTGAGTGGTTTAGCTTAATTTAGTCATTGAGCAAGATTTATCTTCTACGTAACATAATATTTTTTTAGATTGTAAGCGTATGATAATATGACAGATAATTTATATTTTGGGATCTGTTATTTATTTGGGCTATCTAAATTTGATTACCATATATATTCAATGCGGTTTGATCCTCGATAGTCAGTTTGCCGTCGTACTCTGATGATGATCAAGGAAGGTCGAAACGCGTCAGTGCGTTGCGGCTGGCGGTAGTTTTGTTATGTTGTTCGACGACTGGTTAAATACAATGGGTTTGGTGTTTACTTAAAGCTCGCAAACTTGATTTAAAGAATTGTTACCAACCACCCGCGCAAACAATTATTGTTAAATTGTATTACCTATATATGTATATGTGGCGAAAGCTACAAACAGTTAATATTCGTGACTGCATAGAAATTGTGCAGCCGACATTTCCAGTCAAGTTCAATGTATGCGAGACTGCTAGAGGTGAGAGCCACATATCTAAATTTGATTACCATATATATTCAATGCGGTTTGATCCTCGATAGTCAGTTTGCCGTCGTACTCTGATGATGATCAAGGAAGGTCGAAACGCGTCAGTGCGTTGCGGCTGGCGGTAGTTTTGTTATGTTGTTCGACGACTGGTTAAATACAATGGGTTTGGTGTTTATTTCAAGCTCGCAAACTTGATATAAAGAAAATAAACTTATTGAAATCGATAGCTGTGTATTAGTAACTGTAAATTGAATCAAGTTTGCCATCTTCGTATAAACAATACTATCATTATATACATAAATTTTACAGTAAAACCTGAATATTGTCTAATGTAGAAAAGGCACTTCATCCAGTAGACAGGTTCCGTGGCTATTGGGATCTCTTTACGTAATGTCCAGAATTTGCTGCGAACAGTGCTTGAATCTGGGCACGTCTGCTATGGAATATGTTGTTATAACCACTTAGCCACTCTGCCGCACGCTACATACAATTTTCAGTTGTATACTATCTCAAGGTTCATGGTTGGGCTTTTCTTTATGTTAAGTCTGCCAGTAAGATGACTCAATGGTCAGAGAACAGATTCCGACTCAGATGTGTCTAGATTTGAGCCCTTGCCCCGATTAATTCTGGATAGTACGCATAGAGTTCCCAATAAGGACGAAACCGGTCTACAGGATGAAAATTAGGAGTGTTGTTTATATGATGATCGCAAACGTGATTTAAATAATTATTATAATCAAGGTTGCGGTCTTGATATAAACTACCTGACCCGATAGTTACTGCATATGTCAGGATAAACTAAGAATTGTATAGTGTAGAAAAGGCAATTCATCCAGTAGACCGGTTTCGTCCTTATTGGGAACTCATCATGTACTGGCAAATTCTGGCCAGTACATGATGAGTTCCAATAACAATCTCATCTACTGAATGACTCTGCTAACTTAGTTTACCTGACAATATAGTGATAGGTCAGGTGCCTATCAAAGAACCTAACACAGTCTATAATAGTTATCACCACATGCACAATAATGTTCCGTTTATTATGAGTGATTTAAACTGAAAATTTTATTGCTGCCAGTGCATTACCGATACAGTACCAAAAGCAGGGTAGGTGGGTTGCGCCCGGGTTACGCCTTGTATGATGATATATATATGTATATAGTATGATACATACTATAGTATATGTATATATATATATATATATATATATATATATATAGAAATTTTACATGTTCCAAAAGAGCAAAGACCAAAAATTTTATCACTTATGCAAGTGAAGGTTCAATGTCACAAATACTGATAGGCCAAACCTAAATTGTAACTGTGTTCTATAAACATCGCTAAGAAAATAATCTTAGGAATGTATTTAAGCCTCTTCAGTACCAAAAGATGTTTAACGTATAGATGTTCATAGAAAATGGTTATTAACTCTATTGTTGAAATATTACTCAAAGTAAACACAAGAAAAATACGAAGTATGCGTAAAATTTGAGTAAGAAATTGACACAAAAAGTAGCTGTTAATTAGAAAACGTTCATCAGAGAATGTGTAAACATCTATTATGGTACGAATGGAATTAAAATAATAAATTAATATGAATGATAAGACTAGAAGGCACTTAACTAGTTCAAAACATAACAATCCATAAATATAGACCAACAGATATTTTGCACGAATTTTAGTGAAGGAAAGGTCTTTAATTTAGAAAAACAACATTTCGGATACAATAATTTAATACCATTTGCATTGTTATCCATGCCTACTTACGATTAACGTTACGCTGATAATAATTTTAAATTTATACTATCATTAGACAGTCAAAACTGTTTAAAATTTGATTTCTTCCACTTGAAAATCAGAGAGATACTAATGAGTCCTGACTTCGGAATTAAAGATGACCAGATGGAATTGGACAGTCTATAGATAGTGGCAAAGTAGTTAATATTCTAACTGCATACACTGGGTACTTTGACGCAGATGGAAAGTCAAAATTTAAAATAATAATCAGTATTTAAATATTTTATAACTTTATAAAGCAGTCCGATTCCAAGATCGATAATTCTCTGTAAACAAACAGCACTTCTGTCCGCCATTTATAGAACAATAAATTATTCTCTGTTAAGAAAAAAGAATCAACATTTGGATATTGACCTATTTTTTGAGAAATAGACAAAGCTAATTTCATCCTATGTCAAAATCCGCAACAAACAATGTGTTGTGCTAGATAAATATTATGCGATGCAAACTATATGAAAAATTAGAACCCTTATCTTTGATAATAGTGCACGCAATAGAAACAAAATAAAGTTTAAGTCACTTATTTTGAACTTCTGGAACTGTATATTTGTCTTATAAATTTATAATATGTTTGCAAAATACTGGGTACCTGAGTATCCTCTCTTCTTTGAGAATGCCAATGAAATATGAACATATTGATAGTTATCAGAAATAAGATGTTAATATGTCGTAAACTTGAGTTAAAGAACTGTTACCACCATCCGCGCAAACATTGATTCTGTAATTGTATCACAATCAAACTTGATTTACGCATTCAAAGTAATTAGATAGAAATAAATTTGCGGTATTTACACATATTACGTTGAACTCTACTTGCGCTAGATTTCGTATAATACTCTCATCGTGGAAGCATTAATTTATAGATAAATGCGATCAATGTTGGTAGAGGCAGGCAAGAGTTCAATTTTCTGTCAGATATATTTTAAACGATTGTACAGTGCGAGCAACATATGTCCAGTTGGCGCCATTTACATTCACGGGTTGTCACTTTGCATTTTTAGTTTCGGACTATGTTGTTTTGAGAAGGCTGACTGCGTGTGCGATTAGACGGAATGGAAAATTTCTTACCGAAACGTAGCCAGTCAATGAAGATGAGATCGTACCTCATTTCCAGGGGTTATTAAGAAAGATGTTGAAGCATTCGGAGAAAAGTGACGAATCAGAATACAGCCACCACGAAGACGACCTCAATGTAGAGTTGGAAACGGGAATCAATCGGATATTTGCAAAACTGGTGGTGCAAATCGGCAACCCACGAATGCACATCGTGGAAACTCTATAAGATTTCAATTCGTTGGCTTTAAAAATTCGGTTTTGTTTATTGGTTGGTAATTTACGAAAATAAAATTGACTATTTTTGTGGGTAAGGAATTAGAATAATTCGAAATATTTCTAATTGATTAAAATTCTCGTTGTTGCTACATAATTAAATTTAACTTAAAAAATTCTATTTCTATGCTGGTAAGATTTAAACCTCCACAGTTCTGAAGCAACGCGAAATTTACAGATGGATGATGAGCTACAGCAATTGTTATGCTTGTAAACATATCAGATACGGTGTGTGGAACATACAAAAATAATTTATAGAAAGAAGTGCGTCGGAGTAAACCAAGAACTTCTTAAGACCACAGTAAAATTACAGAAAAGTGATTAGGCGTCAACCAAAAAAGGTAAAATGGAAACCTATACACTTCAATGTCAACTAGGAATTCAATATCATAATGAAGAGTTGATAGCATATATTTTTTGAAAGATGTTCTGTTCTAAAACGACAAAATTTTAATTGATAACAAAACTCGTATGTTTAGTGGCTTATGTTTTAGCGAAAAATTTTGGTAAAATTTTTTTCGTGTTATAAGTTACAAACTGGTATTTATTTACTGGTAGGTCAACTAAACATCAAACGCCGGGATGGAGACATCGATTAACATATGAGGAGAGGCATTAGTTATGCATTACCAAACAGCAATTTTACATAATTAGCAGCCTTACATTGATTTCATAAAAACGTTTTTTTCGATAATCCTATGCAGAAGCGAATCTCTGCATTGTTTTTGGAATTTATATGACGACCGTATTTGCAGAGGGTTTATTTAGGATCAAATTTTATACGCGGATTATGCATGAAAAGTAAAACGTTAACAATAATACTATTTGACACTGAACTCGGATATGCCGTACAAAATGAATATAAAAAATCATTCTAATCAAAATAATCGATCAATTGAGTGACATTTGCAGATAATTGTTAATAACAGTAACATTAATTTCTGAAAATAGCGACGTCTACTGACAGCAGGAATGTGATACTAACGAAAATTGTTGTTTATAATTGGGTAGAGATCTAGCAGCTTTCGTGCTCTAATATAAATTGGCCATTTTTTCGCAATCATGAGCTTTATTACTATTTAGTTGAGCATCCACAACATAATATCACAATTGGCTAGCAGCTTCATGGTCTTTACAAATCACATTTATCGATTGAGGATTGTTGATGGCGTATCTTTGTTGCTCGCTAACGAATTTATTCCGTTGCTGGATTTTAGTGTGCATAATTCGCCTACGGAGCATGCTTTTTACACACGAATCACGATAAATGAAAGCGACATTCATAAATCTTTTTTTAAATATCTATCTAGAAAATTTAATATTAATAATTAATTGTCATTTAGTTTATATTTTCTTGGTTGTCCTACACGCGCATGAAGACAATAACGCACAATATATTTAACTAAAAAGTACAAATGGAGTCGGCTGCGTTCTAAAGTAATAGTGGTGTAAAAATGAAAATAATTCATTCACAATTTGACGTCCTAGTCTACTAATTAATTATAACGTTGTAAATTGTGAAAAGTTATTTATATGCCCCGGGTGGAAGTAAGTGTTGTGCGACGTTAAAAGAAGAAGTTAATACAGGATTTATTTGAGATCAGTTACTGTGGGTGGACATTAACATGGTCCGAAAAGTGTTCCCCGGCTAATGCCGTGAAAGTTATATATGTTGCAATGGTGTTAGTGTCTAGAAGTACTTCTAGACACTTGCTCTGTATGATCCGGCTGGTTGGCGGAATATTCCCTTTGTGTGGATGCACTGGAATAAGTAGAGTTGTCGAAATTGGATGTGAGTTGCTGTTCGAAGGCTTAGAATTGTCCTGTTGCCTATCTGCGGCAACACCGTGGTGGCTTGCAATCGTTGAAATCCGATTAATAGATGATTGATTACGTATGACTAGTTGAGTAACAACAAGAAGATTGGCGTGACTGAAGACTAAGCGACAAGATGACACAGCGAAAAGCGGGCATTTCCGCAATGACAAATCATCTTCATTTTACTAATATTTCATTATAGTAAAGTTTAAAATAAAATTATTGCTAAGTGGGAAAATAATTTATCGCATGAGGTTTCTTTAGTTTGAGGAAAGTTTTTGAATTTTATAAGATATAATGATTTACATACAATTGGTTGCACTACTGTATTTTTTAGGTGATTGTTTTTGTCTAAACAAGATATGCGTCAGTAAATGCAACTACTTACAGACAGATAATTTTTTTTTTAAATATTGATGAAGTCTAAGTAAACTTGAAAGCCAATATCTTTCTCATGGTCGATTTGATTAAAATTTATACGAATCACTGAATATTAAATGCTTTGTAATAATTTAATAGAACATATCTTGTTTCAGTATATATTCACATAAAGTTAATTGGTGTATTTTGTGCGTTTAACAAATTCACATTCATTTAACAATACTATTTTTCATAACAGGGCCCACCTGGTGAGGTAATAACAGTTGATGGGCATGTGGTAAGCTCGTTAACAATTTTTCATTTTTGACTTTTCAAAAAATGTGATATTGCTTCTTTAATTATTCTACTTAATATTATCCATCCTAGCATATTTAGTCTAGAATATATGGAAATGGCTTAGCCTTTTTCACGTTGTAATATATACAATTTAGTAAGGCTAATTTATAAGATTAACTGAAGATAATCGTACCAACATAAAAATGTAAACGTATTTTACCATTAGCATGTATCTAAATACTCAATCCTAATTACCTACATTAAAGTAAATATTCTTTTTATTGAATAAAAACGGCTTTATTGTTGCCAGTATTTGAAACTAAGATTTATAAACGTATTCGATATAAGTAATCGACAGAAGATTTTCTTTTTTTGACACATGGATAGATATGAAGAGTTTGGTTTTTATCGTAACTTCGCAAAATAGACTCAGAAAAGTGTTATCACTACACACGCAAAAAATGAGTGATTATTTGTATAATTTACACGTGTTTAAAAGCTGCAAAAATTGTTTTGCGACCTCAGTGATATTGTGCAGTCGAAATTTCGAAGTAGAATGTACACGGCACGAATATCTAATTTATCATACAATATGCATGTGAATTGCTGCTTTTCTTGTTATTCAGATGGCAGACCTGCACTGATGGTAACCGTACAAATTCAAATCATATCAATTCAAGTTAGAAAAAAAACTTTTTATTTGTTTTGCGACAAGTAAAATATATTTGAATCGGTATTTACTTTAAGCTCGTTAACTTGACATAAGAAAATTTTCAATATTGCAATGCAGTACTGACAAATTGCACGTTTTATGCAATCTGTGGCCATAAATATCTGAACAGTCTTTTCTTTTACAAGTTTTATTCGAAAAATTCTATGAACGTTTTAAATTTAAATAGACGTCGACAATTTAACCAGCTTATAAATAAATCAAATAATCATGGAGAAAATTTATACCGTAGATGATAACTAGGTACGACCACCATCATTGAATGCACGTGAAGTATGACGCCAGTGTAGATCATTTTTATTCCTTACAACATGCAACGTTTTGATTATAAAATAGATATCTGTTAGCATTTAAGCTAAACATAGTAAACATCAGCGTATTAACTTTTATTGTGAAAGAAAATACGGCGAATTTCTGTTTACATTTCAAAAGAGGTAATTTATCGATAATCAATAAAATATCTGCCTGAAATGCATGGCAATTAGTCGAAAATTTATTTTAATGTCGCTAATGCATGTTTAATTTCTTTCAAATGTTTTTAGAAATTTCTCAACTTGTTTATTATTATTGATATATAATTAGTTATTTGTTTCCAATTTTTGCTTATTACAGTTGTGCGACAACGACACCTTTAGTTAAATATGCACATCTGTCTGTCTGAAAATTTTTTAACATTTAAAATATCGTGTAATGCAATGTTTTATTAAACTTGGTGTTTATAGGTTTCTGGAGCTCCTGGAAAACCTGGAAGAATGGTGAGTGGTGCAGAGAATTTGTCATACATTACATTAAAATTCACTTATTGTTTGAAACTCCCTTATTTCTCTTTTATTTGCGCTATCGTTTCTTTATTATTTATTAAGTTTCGTTTAATCATCAGTAAAACTATTGAATAACAAATATTCTTTAAATAGCATTTTTTTTAAATTAAAATATTGGAAAACATAATCTTCAAAGCAAAACAATTTTATTTAAAATTTACATTATTTTAAGGAAAACAAATTCATCTTATTCAAGATTGTTTTAATATTCATTAATATGTTTAGTGGAGGATTTAATATTCACGATTAATATTCAATAAATGAACATTAAAAGTTGACTCTGTATTTGTAAGGTATACGACAAATATCATGCTAATTTCTTCGTCTTTCTTTACGATGATGCCAAATTGCTGCTAATAATACATCCTACTATATTACTAACATTCATTTCTAAATTTTAGGGCCCGAAAGGTGAAAAAGGCGATATGACAATAGTAAGTTATCTTAATTATTAAAGAAAATCATCCGACACCATTGATTTTTTAACACTTTTTCTAGATATTCAAGTGTTTAATAGTTGAATTTTATTTCTGCGTAATAAAATTAGTATAAGTGAATTCAAAATACCTTAATAGCAACCTGTTTATTATATGAGCGGTTTTAATTTAGACATGTGATTTATATATATATATATATATATATTTATATATATATATATATATATATATATATATATATATGAGAGAGAACAACACCAATCCATGGGATAGTATAGTCAAATAAATGACATTTATAATGTTGTCTACTGCCTTTATTTTAGATTCGTTAATTCTGCTAAAAATAACCGCATATTTGTTCTAACCAATTTCTTCTTATTTACGTCTAACTTTATATATATATATATATATATATAAATATATATATATATATATGTATATATATAACGGCTATCTAGGGTTATAGTGTTCCACAATCTCAATTCCAATTACGGCTTAAGCAGAATGTTATAAATAAGTGTACACAATATACGTGACACTTGAGATTATCTTGTGTTAATTTTGGGTTATGACCAAAAAATACAGGTCCAAAAAATAAATGATTCTGATAGAAAATCAATGAATAAAAAACTACTTTACTGTAGCTGAGCTCCAAACGGGTTTCATTTTAAAAAAATGAATATCTAGTTTCCGAATTTTACAATATTTAAATATTTTAATTTTGGCCCTACCTATGTACATTGTTTTTTTCAAGGTAAATTTATAAAAAGAAAATGGACATATTATTTCAAATTCAATATAAATATAAAAATTAATTTCTGTGAGCATTGAACTTATAATATTATCAAAAATTGTGTATCGTTCGCAACAGGGTGGCGCAGTTAATATCGTCACAGAGACAATAGCACATGCGTCCTGGATTGATCAGTTTCCGCAGCAAAATCTGTACAGTATCTAAAGAGTTCCTTATAAGAGCGAACTAGATCTTCAGAATGATTTGCCTTTTTATATTGTACAATGCTCATTTTTTTCACAAACGTATATATATATATATATCATGAGACTCGTGGCGGTAACAAGCTCGCAACTTTGATTAAAATATTTGTAATCAACACACGCAAACTCAGCGACTATTAAATTGCATATATCTTAAAATCTATAACATTTTCACAGGCAGTGTGATTTTTTTGAATTTTAGGCAAAAAGATATGTCACATGACCCCACCTGTAATAAAGTCTAACAAGAAGCATATGATTATATAAATATGAAAATTGTTTGGAGTTCAGCTAGGTAAGCTGTGAATTGTGTCACACATTCTGAAACAAACGTACCAAAGATTTAGTCCTGTTTGCGTAAAATTCTAGACAGTACTTAAAAAATTGTCAGTAAGCGTGAAACCAGTCAACTGGATTAATTTCCTTTGCAATCCTATACAATGCTTAGTTTATACTGAAAATGTAGGTATATAATGAGATTGGGGATCATATACAACTCCCAACCTTGATTTTATAGAGTGCTTGGCTTTATTGGTTGCGAATAAATTAATGTCGTTTTTATGTAGTTTGAGGGCAAGTTAAATTTCTGAGAGCAAGGTGAATACATTTTTAAAATTTGGTTTCTGTGAATATTGCACTTTTATTACAGTCAATAATCAACTTTTATTACTAGATATTTTTGCATAAAACAAAATACTGATAGGTTTCCAAAACTATATAGAATGTAAACTATAGAAACCATATCAATTCATTTCCTTAAATTAAATAAATCGAGGATATTAGTTAACGAAATGCTTATTTCCATATCACGTACGGAGTATTTGACGTTTATTTTATTTCACAGATTAATGTTATTTTGATTCAGGTCAGCATTAAAAAATTGGATATATTTGCTTTTTGCAATCTTTGAATGCAGATTTTTGACTATGATTATGATGCTTATATAATTATATAAAATATACTTAAAAGACAATAAAGCGCGTTGGTTTATTTGAATTTACCAGTTAAAGGTTTCAAGAATACTATGATCGATAATCGCGTTCACGAAGAGCAATACATGTATAATTTTGCAAGCTTGCTTAATAGAACCAAAATGTAAAAACACGAACAAAATTCTGAAGTAGTGAAATCCAAAAATTACGACGAAAATTCACTCCATAAGGTAAAGCACAATTGAGAAATAAAAATATGGAAAAGTGTTAATGGTAATTGCTGAAAACACTTTTAGCTCAGTTACATTTTTTTTTAATTATAAAATATTACCTGTTAAATTTAATGTGGTTTGGAGAACGAAATTTACAAGAATTGTCACCAAAATATTTAACAATTGCACCTTTCTTAACTCGAAACAAATTCCAATTTTCCAAAAAATAGTGTCGAAATAAAATGAAATTAACATAGTTATTGAAGTTTTTATGGAAATATTTTCATCCAATTAGAATTAACAACGGTTTAATTGTAATTTTGACATTAATATTTCAATTTGAGTTGGCATACGGAAATTGGCCTACTCTGTTACAAACCGTAGAAAGTTTAAAACCACGGCACACAACTCTATCTTTTGTGCACGTAGTCTTCAGTGGTTATAACGTTTTTGTAAGGATTTAGAATCGCAATTTATTAAACCCCAGATTATATTCTAATCAATGAATGAGAAATACTCTTCTAGTGTTAGTGTCCATTATAAATTGGCTAAATAAAGTGAATAACTACTTTTAACCTAATTTATTTCTTTAAACAATTAAAGCATTATTTGTTTAGTCAGCATGATTCTTACAACAAAGCCAATTCTTTTAACTTGCACATTGGTGTTTCCATTGCTATCTGTCTCAAACACCTTGATGTGTAACCCATCATGCACAACGGGGGTAATTTGATACATTAGAAAACTAATCGACTGTTCTCGTAAAAATCAATGGCATGCTTTGTGAAGCATCAGTGAAACGATTTCTTTAGTTATCAAAAAAGATATGCGTTAAGTGGTTGACAGGCTTAGGGCATAAAAATATTACAAATTGAAATAACTATACCTATTCTGTATACATCTTATAATGCTAAATAGCTTCTGCCGCCGCCGTATTAAACTTCTTACTTTTAAACCACCAGAGTTCACCCTACTCATGAAAAGGCCGGTAATTTTTAATTAAACCAGATTTGACTGAAGACGAATTCTTTTTTCAAATGCTTCTGCTAAAACGCCTCCATGAAAGCAAACAAAAGCAACATCGCGATCCACGTTAGCCGTGCAGAACACATGTTCCGTCTTGGTGATTTTATTACAATCATTTGCCCTTAAACGATTATAAATTTTTGATCCTGAGAAATCTATCTACCGATGTGCGCACACGACTTGAGCCAATAACTCTATTCACTACTTTAATCCATACAATTTTGTCATATTATCCCAGTGAATAATAATTGGTTATCTCCTTTTAACGTGATTTGTCGCATTAGATATTTCTATTAAGGAAATTAGTCAACGGCTTATATATATATGAGACTACAAAACGTCTTGTTAATGTAGTATTTATATACTTATGCTTAGAGTCACATTTTGCTCGGATTTGGCTGTTTTTTTAAATAATAATTTTAGTTAGACAGTTCCAAAATGAAATTCAATTATACTTTTTTTCTGCTGCTTTTCTTCTAAATTTTGTTATACAGAATGTTCCAAATAAAATTTCTTAAAGTTGAATAGAAAAACAGGTAGATCTGAGGTAAATTTGATAGATGTAATATCATATTGTTTTATTTGAGGGTATATTGCTATTACGGATCAAGTAATGTTATGATTAAAAATGTAATTGCATTACTGCCTGTCAATTAATCTGTTTCATGGAAATAATTTTAACGCATTGTTCCTTCTTCATCGCAGTGTATCATGGATGTCTCGTTTTTAATGTAAATTAACATTTTTAGTTAATTTGTATCAAATTTAAGAAGAATAGTTTAAAACTAAAATGTATTAACAATGTTAGCCTACTTTTTAACAGCAATTTCATTAATAAAAAAATGTTGATGAAATTAGCGTGGCTAAGAAAATGTAAATACTCCATTCTTTAATACTGTCGACACATTTTCCGTTATTTACTTTTAATTATTACTTGATTTGTTTTTTGATTTACGTGTCAGAATTTATCAGACCTTAATTTTTTTAAAGATTCTTATACGAAAAACCCAACAATTATTGCATAACATCTAATAAATCTTGTTATCTACAAATTATCATTTAGGTTAATACGTCAATTTGAGCCAATTTTAATTTTGTATGCATTATAATATACTTACTATATAGTTTTCCTGTTTTCCTTTTTAGGGACAAAAAGGAGAACCAGGTGAACGGGGATTGACTGTAAGTTTTATAATTAAGTGAATCAAAAATTTTATCTTTAAATTATCTTTTCTTATCAACGTGAAGTATATAGAACTTAAATGAGATTACTAGTTAACAGTTTGAAGCATTGAATCAAATATGAGAATCTGGGGTTATGCCGTTTAATTTATGTAATCGCCGAAAAGTGAGTGTGTTGTAAAACTCTGATCATTTCTAGGATTTCTTTAATGCCTCACTAATCAAAAAGACTTGGATATCACAATATTGTTTTCGCTTCTCTTTTGAACTCGCTTAACTAATAGTCATTGTTAAATGATCTTACAATAGCGCGAAATACAGGAAAAAATATTTAAAATGAAGAAAAGTATTCATACCAGGCAACATATGCTCCTAGTCGATTTAAGAAACATCACTGTACATTCTTAGTTGTGACACGTGTGTCGTCTGTTTTTTTATTAAATATTGAACAAAAGATGACGCATGACATATTTAGAACACTGGCATTTCATTTTCTAATATGAATGAAAAATAGGTCTCATATCGAAATTCTAGAAAAGAGATTATATAACAAGAGGGCAAACGATTAGTTAAATCAAGGTGTTATCTTGTTATAAACACCAGTTCCATTATATATGTAAATTTTCCAGTAGAAAATAAGCAATATATAATGTAGAACAGCAATCCTTTCAGGAGACCGGTTTCGTCGTTCGCGAAAATGATTTGTCTTAACCTTCTAAATATTTCATCAAAGTTTTTATGACCATACATTATTTAATCTGTTAAAAATGTAGCAAACCTTGTTATTTCTATCGAAGGGCCAAATGAACGCTATTATACGGCTCTATTTACTGGTACGTTAAACAACAGTTCTACGAGCAGTTAAATGTATTAATGTACTGTTCGTACATTTCGAAAATAGTTGCTGGGAAAATGTGCGACGTGACGAAATGGACAATATTTGGCATGAATGACGTTAAGCCAGATATAAAAATTTTGCAAAACTATGATTAACCTTCGCTCTACTGCTTATTGTTTGTTTGATTCAACTATCGATTTAAGATTTATTACAAACAATTTGCAAAAAAATGGAAGGACGTTTATATATTTGTATTCTCGCTGCTGTTTCCTTGTGCGAGGCAGTTGATAGCACAAGTAGGTTGGTAAAATCTTGAATCCTTTACCTTTCCAAGTGAACCGATTTTTGGTCTTGATTGATGAGTTCTCACTTTTACCTTCATTTTGAAGCCTCCATCAGCTGCTTCTCTGAAAGTAACGTTGGAGCAAGATTTCCTAAAATTTGGAAAATCTTGTTCCAAAGTCATTTTCAGACGTTGATGGAGGGCTTCAAAAGGAAGGGAAATTGAAAACCCATCAAACAAAGACAAAAATCGGTTCACTTGGAAATGTAAAGGATTCAAGATTTTACCAACCTACGAGTGCTATCAATTGTCCCGCACAAGAATGCGACGGCGAGAATACAAGAAAGATGGACAGCATCTCGCAGTTTTTATCAACATTTAAATATGCATATATATATATATATATATATATATATATATATATATATATATATGCTAACTTAATAAAATTCATTGTACCCTTCCTGTGTGTAAAAATGAAAAGAAATTTTATCAGATATACGAAACTTTTCTTTCGCATTGGCTTCTCAAATATCTACTAATGAACATATCTTTATATATAAATTGGAAAGCAAAACAAGATAGAAATATGTAAACATAGAGAGAGAGTGTGAAAAATAGAAACCAATCAAATTGCGTGCGTCACATCCAGTTCAAACTCAATGCTTGTACGTGCTTCTTCTGCTTACATAAATCTGGCTGCAATTTGTTTATCCATAAGGCTTCGTATGTGGCTAGCTCTCTTTTGTTTTTGCATTAAGTAATTACTTTGAATGCTACGTCTGGAGAACATACGTGCGATGTTTCGATGATGTGTTGCGCAATAGCAGAGGTGTATTCACCATTTGATTTAAAACAGGCGTTCAAGTTGCAATGTTCTCTCATTCGAGTAATTAACCGTCTGGTTGATCGGCCTACGTAAGTTGATCGACAACTTGTGCATGTATATTGGTAAATAATATTTGATATCGACATTAACAACACACAGGAAGGGTACAATGAATATATATATATATATATATATATATATATATATATATATATATATATATATATATATATATATATATATAATGCATTTCTTGTAATCTTAGTTCATTCTAAGGCTTTTAGAAATATCAATATAGAGACAATGATATTTGTTAAAGAACAGCCCTCATATATTGTATAAAATATATCCGAAAGCGTCCCTTGCGTCAGTTATCTAGTAGCAGTTTTGGTGAGTAATTTAACCTGAAATTCAACGAAATTGGAGAAACATCAAGTCATTTTATATGTAAAAATTTTTTATCTACAAACATCAAATCAAATAATTATCATTATTCAAGATAAAAATTCAAATTAAAATATATTAAAAATTTAGTTTCGCGGTTTAGTTTATTCACTGTAGAAGATTTGAAGCATGGCATGTCAATATTACAATAGTGCCAGATTTGCAGATCATATGTTTGCGAATAAAAGTAGAATTTGAAAATTCTTGACACTGTCATAACTTTAGGCAACCCAGAAAATTTGCATTTTAAGTTCGGTGAAATTGACAATTTCATTGTGCCATTGTTTGCGGTGCTTGTGTAATTTGGTAAGATTGGACCACCACGGTTGCTTTATTGTTCTGTTTACAAGGCCAACATGTATCGTAACGTTTGAACAAAGTTTGTCTAAATATTTTTAAACAAACCACAATTGGTTTTTGTTTTGCAAAAAAGCGGTATGCGCTATCAACATTCTGCAGATGAAATGACGTGTGTACACGGAGCAATTTATACCCGGCAATAGGCTGAAATGTGCATTTAAATAAAATTGAACCAATTTAAAACTGGAGTTAGTTATTCATAGAGGTTATCAATTATGTATTAACGTAATAATATTAACACTATTTTGATATTTGTATTTCGAGAGAATTTGACAACAGCAGTTTGCCACATTTTCAAATGAATATTCAAATGTAGATATAGAAGACTTAGGGTCTAATGTCTATTCCGATTAAATAGATATATCAGCCAACATGCGGCGTAAGTAATGGAAGCTTGATTTTATTTGTACTTTAGTACAAAAGGATTTAAGCATACACAAACGACTTAAACTAACCGTTAATTTCTGTAAATGGAGAACATTAATAACGTTATCAAATCTAACCTAACCACACTGCATTTGAACAATAAATTATTGCGCGGTGGTTGGCTACAATTATTTAAATCAAATTTTCGAGTTTGAAGTAAACACCAATCCCATTTTATTTAACAACAAAGCAGAACTACCGCCAGACGCACGCACAGATGCGTTTCGGCCTTCCATGATCATTAACAGAGTATGACGGAAAACTGACTAGTGAAGATGAAACCGCAATCCATATATACGGAAAGCAAAATTAGATATGCGGCTCTCACCTTAGTAGACTCGCATATCTTGTACTTGACTGGAAATTTCGGCTGCACAACTACTATACAGTCATGAACATCAACTTTTGCAGCTTTCGCTACATATAAAAATAAATAATACAATCAAACAATCAATGATTGCGCGGGTTGTGGTAATATTTCTTTAAATCAAGTTTTCGAGCTCAAATTAAACACCAATCACATTGAATTCAAATACTCTTCGAACAACAGAAAAACTGCCGCCAGTCACTGCATTTATTGTTGGCTTTTAACGATTTCTATAAAGCAAAATTATCTTTTTTTATTGTTGATATAACTAATTGGAACAAATTTAAACTGCACATTATGTGCTCTGATGGTCATATCTGTATTTGAAGCCAGGTATGAAATAATCTTCCTTTTTATTTGTTATGCTTTGTAAGAAAACAAAGATGTGTAACCATTTAATATGTAGGTAAAGATGAAACTAATTGCAATTAGTTCTACGTCGAGCAATGTGTTCAATGAATACTCTTGAGATAATAATAAGGTATCACACTATTTCAATATAAGAAGCATTTTGTTGTGTCTAAAATATTTATTCTCAAATCCAATTTTGTCTTCTCAATAGTACCCTTTATTATATGTACCTCTTTTGATATATATATATATATATATATATATAACAAAACGTTTATTAATATTAAAATTTTTAGTTCACAATAACGCTTTATATAAGTATCTGTAAAGGCATTAAATGGAAGATCACCAATTATGCTAATAGCTGCAATATATGTTAGGTATATAGCATAGATATATAAGAAGTGTTTTAGACGAATGAACTAATTTTTAACTGTGAAACGGCTGGAAGATTTGAAATTTGAACTATTGCTTCTAATTAAATACTGTTTGTTGCGAAGAGCTAATATATATGCAAGTATGTATTAGGTTTTGTTTGGTAACAAATTATTAGTCTAGTTAGACCAGAAGGACAAACCAAAGGTATGAACGGAAAGTATAATCTCATGCACATTCGTTTCGTGCTTACTGGCGACTCATCAGTAGGAGCCGGTATTACGCCCTTTAACCACTATATATTTGGTAGAAGAATGTGGAATAATAGGACGGTACAATCTCCTAGACGAATGTGTAAACCTGTAATAGTGAAGCTAACATAATCTAAAGTCAACGACAATGCGACTTCAATGCTAACTCACACTATATAATATATATATCGAGTCTGTAAAGGATACTAACACTATGGCTATTGTGTTAGTAACTGATACCTTTTGTGAAATCGATGAGTACCGGATACTAACACTATGGTTTCCGAGTCGGTACATGATACCAACCTGATGGATATAAATTTATGCTAAAGTTCACCCAAATTGAGAATTACAACAATTTCCGAACACCTGTTACTCCAGTTAAACCATACACTCTGGCATTCATCGATATCAGTTATCACATTTCGCGGTAAGCATGACATCATTCAATTCAATATATTACAGTTAAATACTGTTTGTTGCGAAGAACTAATATATATGCAAGTATGTATTGGTTTTGCGAACCTAGTAACAAATTAGTTCAGTTGTGACCAGAAGGATAAACCAAAGGCAGCATGAACGGAAGTATAATCTCATGCACATTCGTTTCGTGCTTACTGGCGACTCATCAAAAGGAGCCGGTATTACGCCCTTTAACCACTATATATTTGGTAGAAGAATGTGGAATAATAGGACGGTACAATCTAATTGACTGTTTACGAGTAATATTTGTATTTTTGGGTAAAAAAAAAAATTTCTTTGAGTATGAGCAGTCATTAATTTAGCAAATTGAATTACTTTACTATTCTTGAAAAAGTTTTCTTTTTCACGTTATGGCCTTATTCACTTTCAATATTAACGTCGTTTGGTACTGTTGCTACTTTGTATATTGTAAAAATTCCTGAAGTGTGTTTTGACAAACACGTTATAAGCACCGGTTGTATTTGCGAAGGATATATTTCTGATACCGTTATCGGTATCCTACATCGGTCCACATTACATCACAAGCCTCAGAAACAAGATTATAAAGCAAGTAATTATTGTACAATTAGCTTGATTTGAAGACTTGTGATGTAATGTGGACCAGCGAAGAATGCCGGTAATTTTATCCAAAATATCTCCCATAAATCAAACAACTGAACGAATGTGCATGAGATTATACTTTCCGTTCATGCTGCCTTTGGTTTATCCTTCTGGTCACAACTGAACTAACTTGTTACTAGGTTCGCAAAACCTAATACATACTTGCATATATATTAGTTCTTCGCAACAAACAGTATTTAACTGAACCTTATCCTGATTTGGTCAATATACAGATCGGGTAATTTTGACGTACCCAGTTTCCCAATATTTTTCTTTCTTTTCAAATTTTTTAAAAAAATTTCATTATTTATAACACACGTCATTCCCAATTCTGTGTGTAGGATATAAATTATATCAAAATAAAATAAATTTGTCGCATTATATAACGCGAAATAACATTCGCATAAACCTACGTACTGTAAAATCCTAAAAGTAACATTTCAAAGGATAATTTATAAACAACTTCTTTGAAATATTAATTTTTATTATTTTCAGAACTGTTGCCGCTTTACGTTTAATAAATATTTTAATTTTCAAATGAATTGGTCTTCCACAAGGCATGCACAGCTTATAGAAAAGTAAAATATTTTGCTTTCGGAAGACCAAACGAACAGCCTAAGAAACCTCACGAAAACCTAGTAAACTAATAAATTAAATGTTAAAAGTTATATAAATTTAAATTTTGACATGTGAGAGTTAATCAGAAATTGCTTTAAAAGCATACTTTCTTAATGGTAAATAATGTTTTAAATTTATCTAGCATATTGTACTTTTTTATTAAAATACTGTATTCTCTAGTTAAGTACAAATTTATTATTTTAGTTTAAAATACGAATAATAGCAAACCACTTCGTTAGATTATATTTGCTTCTTTATTGCGCAAATATAGCCATGCAATGAGGAAATTAGCTTGTTAGTATTTTTACATTGTTTACTAGCGAAGCATTACCAAGCAATACGCACGCTCAGACAGATAGTCGCTCACATATAATCCATGAATTTATATACAGTTTATGTACAAAAATCTTTTGTTTATTAAACTTTGGTGTGGGCATATCTTTACTGACAACATCTGCTTTCCACGACATACCTTTGTGACCCTAAGTAACATACGGATTAAGTTACTTGAATATAATGCATTATGTTATAATTTATGTGCTGTCCTAGTTTTAAGCTTTGATTATTCTTAAATGCTCTTTGGTTCAATTCTTTCTTAAATGGTCGGCCCCGCCCACACCGCGAGCTGAGCAAATACTGTTTGTACATAACTTGTAGTCTTTTCATTCGAATGCAGATAGCTGATCCTCTTTATTTAAGATTGGCAGATAATTCGTTGAAGAAATAAACCAATTATCATCCGTCTATTCAATATAATTTTAATTTTTATATTTGTTGCATCTATGTTAATGGTACATGCAAGCAAGGACATTCGGAAATGTTAAATTGAACTAACTTTTCGTTTATGTATGTAACTTAATTTGGTACTGCAAAATTTTTGGCTACAAAACCTAACATACTTACTTTCTTGATATATATTCCTATTCCCCACAGTTTAGAAATTAAAACTTCAATATAGCAATCATTTTAACAATTAAAATAAAATATACCCCGTGTGCTTAATAATCACATTTAATTTAATCAATTTTCTCATTAAAGAAAACTTGGCTGCGAATAAGGTAAACTAGACTGCCAAGAGAGGCATTTAAAAATCGAATTTATTTAAAGGTAATTTTTAAAATAAAACTTTCTTAAATGAAACAGTAATTCCCTTGGTTTTCTGTAACATTTTAGGCAAAGTCTTCTTTCGAAAGAGCAGTGCCAGTTAAGCTTAAGTGTTAGAACTATGTATGCGTAAATATAAATCAAATTTAACAGTTAAGAGAAACGACAGCAGAAGCGTAAAAATAAAACTCTTTTGAAACATTAATTAATTGTAGTGGTGGTGATCATGAATCTATTAGTTCAAATTGCGTACTTCAGATAAACAACGATTCAAATTTATTAACCCAGTTACAAAATATAGAAGAACTAACGTCGTGCTTCCAGTATCATGGAAGTTCGAAATACATCAATTCATGATAACGATAGTATTTTACTATGTTTCGCTAGTTTATGAAAAAAATTATTGCAGTTATCTTAGCAAGCAAAGTTGATTAAAATAATTTTTTTACTCAGCCGACTGGTTAATGATATTTTAATTGTATTACTTAAATATGTGTCACGAAATCCATAAAAGATTTATTTTCTTGATTGCAAAGTAATTGTGCAGCTGACATTTTTAGGCAAGTACTGTTCATGCAAGACTACTATAGTAGAGAAACGCAGCATTGACTATTCTTACCTTATATGTGCATTGTATATTGATTTTCGTCAATAAGTTTTCTGTCGCGTCCTGAAAATGATTATGACAGGTTAAAATTAGTCAGAACGTGCGACTCACTGTGGTTTTGCAACGTTGTTCAAATTAGTGAATTACGTAGATGGTTGCTTTACAAATGTTATTACCACCAACGCAATCAAGTATTGTTAAATTGTATTGCAATCAACGGTTGTAGAATTTTATAACAGGCACAAACATGAAAAAAGCTAAAAAGCGTAATATGCCGTAATGCAAAGAAATTGTGCAGCCGAATTTTCCAGTCAAGAACAATATATGCAAAACGACTAAAGGAATGAGCTGCAACTTCTATTTTGTTTCACTTACATATGCATTGCTGTATGATCATCATTAGGAGGTTTGCCATCGTGCTTTGACAATGATCATCGAAGGTCGAAACATGTCAACACGTGTGTTTGACGGTAATTTGGCTATATTAGGCAACGGGATTAATAATATGGGATGGGGGTTTAAGAAAGAATGCAACTATGATTTAAATAATCTTTCTATTTGCTAAATTTTTGCTCTATTTAACTAAACATTTATTAACATAGCAGAAGTGATATATTTTGCTTAAAAATTTGAAAAGGAAAATAAGTATGCTTATTCAGCGTTGCCTGCTTCAGTTTGTAGCCAGGTACAGTTCGTTTTTATTCTACGGAAATGTTAATGCTCAGATTGTGAGGGTTGTCAGTGTCATCATAAATGTTAGAATTGTTGCACGACGCTTTCAGTATAAATTTTCGCTACACCTTTTTTATTAACATATTAATTGACAAAATTATTGATAGATTAATTGTTTTCTTTCCAGAGTAAATGTATTAAAATAATTCAATCCAAATAATGTTTAATAAATTAATAACTCGTTTATTTTGAGTACTCACATCCAAGGTTTACAGCCTGCTTATATATTACGTCATGCAAATAAGATAAAAGTTTCGCCGCATTTCGAGTAAATTTCGATTTTCCGAGCTCGATATAAACTTTTCAACGAAGAATGAGCCAGAACCTTTTGCTTATTTCGTATTTTATGCGTAAATTAACGCATTTTTCTAATATTATGTCTGATATATTTTCATCTATATCAGAAACATGGCTTACATCTTGGAAAATATTTTTCTAGTAAGGATAGTAAATCGAACAAACCTTACATGTTTTCAATTAATGCAAAAATTTATGGTCCTTAATATGCATATCAGTGATGGTATTGCCCAATTCTTTATAATTCCACCTTTTATGCATATTTGAGTTTTCATTGTCGCTCTAAAGAAAACAAAAATGAAAACAAATTATTTTTAAAATTCTTACCTGTCCGAAATAATGTAATGGGTTCAGAACAAATTATCATTTTTCTGCTATATAATTAAAGGG
Organism: Eudiplozoon nipponicum; assembly: GCA_029291075.1. Classification (NCBI taxonomy): domain Eukaryota; kingdom Metazoa; phylum Platyhelminthes; class Monogenea; order Mazocraeidea; family Diplozoidae; genus Eudiplozoon; species Eudiplozoon nipponicum. The sequence goes on from JAQBSW010002315.1 coordinate 38,820, forward strand.
TCTACCTGCTTACTTACTCTATTACTATTTTCAGCTGAGGAAAATTTCCTTTACATATTGAACATTATATTGATTAGTTCCAAATTGATAAACTAGAACGGGTCAAAAAACGGATTTATATTGAATAAAAGATTTCGAATCTTCACATAATATTGAAAGTTCATCAGTAACTCGTTTGCTAGAAATTAAAAATCGCATCATTAATTTTACTGTGTCTGTGTAAATGTTCATTTGGAAAGAAATAAAATTATTTTTAAATGTTGAATTTGCATGGTACACTTCATCTGAAACAATTATCATAATATCGATTTTATTTTTTAAAAATGCGAGAGCTGTTAAGTTGTAATTTATAAACCAAGAGGACAAAATATTCATGATTTATGTTATGGTGCATTGGTTCTAAATAGGTTTTTCGTCGGTTAAATGCAATATTTAAATAGGTCTAAACATCGATGTACAAATACTTCAGAAAAAAATATTTGATGAACAACTGCAATTTATAAGCAATTTTTGAAATTTTATTTAATTTATGCATGTTTTATCATTCTTTTAACAAGGGTTACCGGGGAGAACCTGGAAAGCTGGGCATGACTGGATTGCCAGTAAGTTTTAATAGAGGAACTGCCTTTTTAATTTTCGTGTTCAATGAATTTCTAGTTATTTAGTTATCATAGATTATCACAAATGTTATAAGTATCTGTGTTTCCACACCATGCAGATGGATTTTGCCTGTCATCCGACCCGAAATATGTTGAAATGAATGATATTATTACTCATTAAATAATCTTATTAAAGTATTGTTAAAATGTGGCAATATCAAATTTTAATAATTACAAAGTGATCTTGCAATTAAATTTATATTTATGACATTTATCCACATTACAAAATATTGATACACATTGCACAAATATTGATTTTAACATTTATTTTTTTTCATTTTGTTGTAAGTGTGAGCCGAAATATGCAAATCGATGATTTAAGTTCAATGTTCACTACTTTATGGACAATCATTTTTTAAATAATCCATTAGAGATCTTCATGTTTTTAATTAAGTAGTGCTGCAGCTTGACAACTGAGAAGAACGGCTCTTCTAAACAATTCTAAACCTTTTAGAGATTTTACTGCTATAAGAAAAATTACTTGACTGGAGTCAAAGATCAACCAATTACACTTTATATATTTTTTATTCAAATCAATTTTGAGATTCTGAAGAAGTTACATATTTACATTCGATTGGAAATAAACAGTGTCCACATATTGAAATATAAATACACATTAAACATCTAAATCCTCATCTAGATTTAGAAACTATGCACCAAAAAAATTTACATTGATTCTTCGTACTGTGTGCATTAAACACAAAAAACGGTAAATAAAATTAAATATTTCACAAAAAAAGTTGTTTTGTCTGTAATGCCTTACCTATATTAAGGATATATTGACCACATTTTAATGAAGCACATGAAATAATATAAACGGAAACTATGCAGGCTAAACACAAATAACAATCCATATTCTATTACAAGTAATGTGTTTACAATTTAAAATTTAAAGGAACTAAGCGAATTTTTAATCACAAATTTAAATAGAAGTTAGCACAAAAATCATATTATAGTTTTCAACTACAGAATTGAAATTAAAGCCTTGGTGCTTAGTATTTCAAAGAAACTCATCAAAATGAGCCGATGGATTGTTTTTTTGCCAAAACCTGATCTATCATTCTTTATATCAGTAAGTACTGCCAAAACGGTCTTCTAGAATTTATGAAATTATTGTATAGTTCTGTCTACCAAAAATCAATATAAAATATTTTTACTGGGACAACCTCCTTAAATTTATTTTAAAGCCGGAAGAAAGATTTTTGTAATATATTGTTATCCATTGATTGGATACATTTTTAGGATATATATACTCTGAATGTAATAGATTGAACCTTGATATAAATTATAAATAGGTCGAGTAAAACGAAAGAACAACCTTAGGGTTATTGGTTTTAGAATTAAACTAGGAAAAAAATGTGGTTAAGTAAAAGCCAAATACATCGTGAATATTTTATTGGAACAAAAATGGCCTTCAACAAACAGCTTCAACCATTTAATTTTCTTCAAGTTGCATAAAACTCAACGCACAATTCACGATTACAAATATTCGATCTGAACTATACTACATGTTAACTTACATGACGGGCACAAAAGGAAGTGAAAATATGGACATTTGAATAGGTATGATCTTGGCAATCATCTCGTAGATTATTGCTTTTTGTCGGACTAGAATGGTTATGGACTAATTTTAATATTTCATCGATAACCTTTACTACCTTGTAATTATGATTTTACAGCAGTTTTGAACTGGTGGATAAAATAGATCCATGAAGGTCAATACAACTTCGAATGTATGTAAAACTTTATCGAGCCAGTGCAAATCTTGATGGCTTCTTTGTTTGTCCAACAAAGACGGCTGAGAGTATTGTACAAATTCAGCGTTGCTTGTTTGTGTTTAATGGACATAACTGTTTATGCCTGTTAGTCAACGATGACTATAATTTTTAGAAATTTGTAAGGCCCGTATCATAGCAAGTTATAATGAAATTTCATTTTGCCAACGTAGTTTCTTACGATATACGCTATTCTTGTTTGTTGTAGAGTAACAAAATCGGGGAAAACCTGTTTTGGCCAATTTATTCACATATTTATTTGGCCAATGAAAAAATATATGAGTATGCTAATCTACAAACTTCTCTCATATTTTTAATCTGAAGTCACAGAAATTATGTTGGTGTTGATCGCTTATGTAGAAATTCGTGATATGGAGACAATGTACTTTTAATATTTACTATACATTTCTGCTGTTAATCTATACAGAGTTATATTGGCAGAATAGGTCTTGTCCAATAAAAGTATAACAAGCATGTGTGTGTGTTTAAAGTTGATTGATCGAAGACCGAATAGTAATTCGACTCCAGCGTCTTGAATGTGCCAGAGGAAACATTTATATAACAGAATTAGGCAAAAATGTACCTCATGATTTGTCTTGTTTATCCCCGAATCTTGTAGGAACACCATTCAATAATTCAATGAAGACCCTGATGCGACCGAATCTTTTATAGGAAAAACATTATGCTTTACTTAATAAATTGTTCTATAAATTGCTTATAAGTAGCAGATTCAGAATTTAAATTATATTCTTTTAGTGGATTGAAAATTTTATAGCTTATTTGTACATATAACGTGAGGGGCTATATAATTTGCATTTTATAATTAACAGTCTAAAAACAAAATCATGTCCTTTAAAGCACTCTTCCAGGAAGAATCCATCCTGTATATTTTAAATATGTTTCATTGTACCCTTCCTGTGTGCAAAAACAAAAATAAATTTTATCAGATATAAGAAACATTTCTTTCGTATTTTCTTCTCAAATATCTACTAATGAACATATCTTTATATGTACATTGGAAAACAAAACAATATAGAAATATGTGAACATAGAGAGAGTGTGAAAAACGGAAACCAATCAAATTGCGTGCGTCACATCCAGTTCAAGCTCAATGCTTGTTCGTGCTTCTTCTGGTTACATAATTCCGGCTGCAATTTGTTTATCCATAAGGCTTCGTATGTGAATAGATCCCTTTTGTTTTTGCATTTATTAATTACTTTGAATGCTACGTCTGGAGAACATACGTACGATGTTTCGATGATATGCTGCGCAATAGCAGACGTGTATTCACCATTTGATTTAAAACAGGCGTTTAGGTTGCAATGTTCTCTCATTCGAGTAAATAACCGTCTGTGCGATCGGCCTACGTAAGGCCAATTTTATCAATGGTAAATTCTCAGTACCATGCACTAGATAAATGGCGAGTTCGTTTACTTGAACCATTACGTAAACTACTACGTAAATATTCGGTTGCCGATTCGTTTTTGTTTGTAAACAAAATTGAAGATATAACTGCGAAAAACAAGATTATGGTATCTTTCGATGTGACGTCTTTGTTTACAAATGTTCCAATTGATGAAACCATTGACACTATAGTTAAAGTAGTAGAACACGACATATTACCCTCGCCGGTGCCAGGTCACACCCTACGCAAGCTTATCTTATTATGCACGAAAGACGTACGGTTTCGTTTTAATGGAGGCATCTCTAAACAGACTGATGGTGTGGCAATAGGAAGCCCATTATCTCCAGTGTTGGCTGAGATTTTTCTAGGGCACCTAGAGAATACGTCATTAAGGAGTGACATAGGTAAATGGGCTCAATATATACAGTACGTGAATGATACTTTTCTTGTCCTTACGAGCAGGTCGCAATCACAAACACTGCTTCAGTGTCTCAACAAAGTACATTAGAATATCTGCTTTACGTCAGAACACGAAAAAGATGATCGTCTGCCTTGCTTATATGTACTATTAAAAAAAAAGAAATTAATGCTAAATCAAATACAACACTTTACCACAAACCAATCTGGTCAGCACAGTATTTACATTACAGCAGTTTTGTGCCCTTTTAATATTAATTATAAATAGTACGTAGCTGCTTTTCAAGAATTTACAGGTTGGTTAGTCAAGATTCACAAGGAAATGAATATAATAAAGCAATTAACGAGTTAATGTCTGATGGCTGTCCCAGACAATTAACTGAATCAATTATTAAAAGGAGAATTTATCTGAAACAGACGTATTACGGGTCAGAAAAGAAAGCAGTCTACCTGAACATCCCATTTAAGGGGGATGCAGTTTCCCGAATGGCACAAAAGAAAGTTGAAACAGCATTGACACGCACATTTAATGCAGCCAAACTACGAGTGTTATTTAGGGTAACACACTTGCCTTTACCAGCAATCAAAGAGAAACAGCCGTTAATATCGATATCAAATATTATTTACCAATATACATGCGCAAGTTGTCAATCAACTTACGTAGGCCGATCGATCAGACGGTTAATTACTCGAATGAGAGAACATTGCAACTTGAACGCCTGTTTTAAATCAAATGGTGAATACACGTCTGCTATTGTGCAACACATCATCGAAACATCGCATGTATGTTCTCCAGACGTAGCATTCAAAGTAATTACTAAATGCAAAAACAAAAGGGAGCTAGCCACATACGAAGCCTTATGGATAAACAAATTGCAGCCGGATTTATGTAAGAAGAAGAAGCACGTACAAGCATTGAGCTTGAACTGGATGTGACGTACGCAATTTGATTTGTTTCCGTTTTTCACACTCTCTCTATGTTCACATATTTCTATCTTGTTTTGTTTTCCAATTTATATAAAAAGATATTCTCATTAGTAGATATTTGAGAAGAAAATGCGAAAGAAATTTTTCTTATATCTGATAAAATTTCTTTTTGTTTTTGCACACAGGAAGGGTAAAATTAATTTTATTAAAGCTGGCATTTCAAAAGAATCCTAAATATGTTTTCCTAAGGTGCTTGTTCGGTTTAATAGAATCTTAAGATTATATGTCGAGATTTCACCACCGAGATTATTTCACGAAATTTTTTTGCCTTTGCTGTGGCTAGAATCCATTGTCCATTGGTCAAAAGTGATATATGCGTTATTCTTATAACAGAAAGACAAAAAATAATAATTATTGCACAACTACCTATATCCTTATTTGAATGTGAGACGTTTAAGTGTCAAAATTGAATTCCGATATAAGTTCCATTTTGAACAAGGGAAGGCTTTCGAAATCACAATTAATTAAATATGGACAGAAGATTCTATCACATTATTATTATAATAAGATATGTAGTATTTTAGTCATTATACAATACGTTCGGCAATATAGCACTTCGCTAATTTGTAATAAATTATGGCAATTTTGTAAGACTTGAAAATCTTAATAATAATATTTGATACGCATAGAGAATAATGACTTATAATTTATTTAACGTTTGCAATAAACCTGCCTTATATTAAATTAATTTCTGCGCAATTTTGCAATTACCAAATCTAGGTATCAGAAATATACTTATGCCATCAATATTTGTTAAATTTTTTAATAGGACATTCGGCTCATTAAATTTATTCGTCAAACTTTTAAGACGAATATTTTAAAGGTTAATATTTAATTAAAGTAAGATAGCATGATTTGGATTTGAATAAATCTGTTTAAGTTCGTTTACAGATGTCTGTCGCAAAAGAAATCGACAAGAAATTTGGCACAGATTATTTTGTTCAATTTCTGACGCAGTGAGCCAAGAATAGATTTTGTGATATATTGAGAGTTTGTGGGGACTTCTAAAGGAAACTTGTTAGTCATGTTGTGTGAGAAAATTAAAGTTTCTGTTCAAATGCACAAGTAGGAGAGCATTTCTGAGCGGGGCAATTGACTCTGTTTAAATTGGATTAAGAAGTGTTTTATTGATCATATTTCCCATAATTTTTCTGAAATTTTTACAGATGTTCCGAAAATATAAGTCTTTTTTCGCTCATTACTAGCGAAATATTTGGAATAGTTATTCTTTTGTTGTTACATTTAGATTTATACTATACCGATCTGTGGTGTGTCCTCTAACCGACCTTTGTTTCTGATGAGTCCAAGCTTTACTTGCTCGAAGATCTCCCTGAGAATTATATACCCATTTTATGTTTCAATAGCAATTTTCTACTGATTTTTTTCTTTTTCGCGCGTCTTTAATGTTGGCGTTCTATTTACTTGTGGGAACTGATTTTTAGCTATTCCCTTTGTTGTTTATAAAATTAATCTATGTCTTCTACACCAAAATGTGCGGATTTCTGCAACAGGATCACTAGCCCTTTACTTTGTTTAAATCTGTTCATTCAGATATTTATGATATTGATGCTGTTGGTGTTGCTGTTGTTGTTGCTTTTGTTGTTCCTAGTAGGAATAGCTGCAAAATACTATCAGCATTCGTTCAGCTTTTACCAGATTGTCATGGTTGCATGGCACATGTGGATGCCGCCTTCTCAGTTTTATCAATTTGTTAGGTTTATTCTTTCAACTTACAATTAAATATCTACATCCGATATATCTATGTTTTTAGCCCAATTAGATTCAATTGGTTTTCCATGGCATAGAGGATTTAAAGTATAATATTTTATTTTAAAATTGGATTCTGCTTGTAAATGCCAGATTAACTAGCAAAGATGTCCAATTGATGGAGCTTTATTAGGACTAACACGATAAGAAAGAAAAAGAAGCAAAATGTATCGTATCAAAAATTAACCATTAAGCATCCACAATGCTTACAGTCTATTTCTACCATATATTTAATAATACGAACATTGGTTGCGCGGGCGCTAATAAAAATTTCTGTAATCAAGTTTGCAATCTTATTATAATCACCTGACCAATTATTTACTTACATTTGTCAGTATAAAATAAGAATTATGTAATGTAGTAGTGAGAATTCATCCAGTAGACCGATTTCGTCCTTACTGGGAACTCATCACGTACCGGACAGAATTTTCTGCGGACAGAGCTCGAGCCTTGGCACGTCTGCTTCGGAATCTGTTTGTCTAAAAACTGAGCCACCCTGCCGCACACTACACAAAATTTTCAGTTATATACTAAGTAATGTAACTCAGTTAGTCTTTTTTCTTTCAGATGAAGCTCATGTGGCATTCATTTAGATCCAAAGTTCCAACTATCTATCCCCAATCTGTTATTACTGAACAGACACATCACTATATGGAGAAGTGGTATTGAAATAACCATTTACATAATTAAACGAACTTTTCTTGCGCGGGTGGTGATACAGATATACGTAATTAATGGATCAGGTGATTATATCAAGATCGCAAACTTGATTAGAGTAATGGTTATCAGCGCCTGCGCAACCAATATTCGTTTTTTATATAAATCTTAATTTCAATACCACTTACCTTTGAAGTTTGGTGTCTATTCAGTTATGGCAGATTAGGTATAGTTAGTTGGAAATTTGTGTCCAAATAGATGTCATATGAAATACACCTAGAATAAAAAACTAACCGAATTACATTAATTAGTATATAATTAAAAATTATGTCTAGTGTACGGCAGAGTGCCTCGGTTTTTAGGGCACCAGATTCCGAAGCAGACGTGCCCAGGTTCGAGTCCTCTCCGCCGAAAATTATTTACACCATTGTTGGACGCCAATTAGATTTAGTCATTTTAGCCTAATTCGAAGACAAATTAAAATTTAATTAGTATTCATAATTGAAAATATCTGCTCAAAACATTTAAGAAAATGTTTTCAAAGTTAAATAATTGATTAGAAAGCGGATTTCATCTTTTTAATTTATTAATTTAAAATTGCATATTCAATAATAGTTTTCTTGTATTTTTAAGGGACCACCTGGTGCTTCCGGTGAGGCAGGTGCACCAGGAGAGAAAGGATCGAAAGGCGAAGTTGTAAGTTGAAAGTGCATGTCTAAAAAGAAAATAAAACAAAATTGTTCGCGAATTCGTTCTGAAAAGTTGCACAGCTAACCAAGCAAACTGTTAAAAGTCTAATGTGCAAAAGTGCGCTTATTACAATCTGATTGATAAATAACACGAGTAACACTTAAAAACATTTTCTTATATTTTTCTATCATGTTTTTCCTTAGTTTTATTAATCATCGATACGAAGATAGATTATCTTCATTAATTTTCATCGCAGGCATTTGAAGTGTGAATCTTTGTGTTAATATATATGGCAATCAATGCCTAGATAAAGTAAGTATAACAAAATGTGCATTTTTTGCCTGAGCTTAAACACACATACATACGGGCAAACATTAGCAAAGATCTTGATATCACACATATTGTGTTCTAGAGTAATCTTTATCAATTATGCATAAATGACCAGGCCTTTACGCTAAAACCCTGCTAATCTCTGAGCTACTACAGATTTTCGCTCATTTATGTGTCTATTAGTTATTGAGTGTACTGTGCAGTATCATCCAGTGACCGATATCGCGAATAAAGTTATTGGGCAGGAGTATGTGGTCCTGGTCTTCTTGTGGTTCCAGCCATCTGCTGGAGTACTCTAGGGAATATAGCGGGCAGGATATGAGGTTGGACTTCTGAAACAGTGTTCTGGTTAACGAGTTCGGTGTTCTAAAACAATTCTACATGCAGATGGTATATCAAAGATCAACATCAGGCATGGTTGCATGATGCATAGTGACGCCTCCTTACACACAGGTGACAAATACGAGAAGCAAGTAATCAATTTAAGAAAAACGGAGCAGGCGCTGAACGATATAGCTTGTCATCAATTAAGTCTTACTAGCATAAATCTGAACCGCAAATATGCTTCACTAAAGGCTTATTGAAATAGACTTGTGATTCCATTTTTTGCCTAAAGGTTGCTGCAGCTAAGTGTAAACGTCTCAAAATCTCAGCTGTATTCGGTTTGCCTTGTATCACATTAGATCCTGAATCGACTAAATGCCTGATGACTAGCAGCGGTGTGCTATTACTTATGATTTAAATTTCCATAACAAAATTTACCCAATGACTATCTGTTTTTCCATCAGCTGAAAGCAATACCGTATTTACATTTCTTGACTGCAATTAATGGCAAGCTGGAGCTTGGCACAGTTGTATCCTACATGAACAGTGTCTGTAGCTTATTTGACATAAAAAACGGATATTACTACTGTTTGGTGTTGCGGTGACTTTTACAGGACTTCACTGATATTTTAATAAAATAGAATAAGCAGAAACCTATGGTCTTGTTAGGGGTTGCATCCAAGCGTAAAGGAGACGGGTAGACTCATAATAGTTGAAATATAAGCGTAAGTTTCATTACAACAGGATTTCAGAAGTCGAAATATTTTATCCAGAATGCCAGAACAAAGAAAGCATGCCCACACTTCTCGAATTGCGCAAATCTAGAAAAACAACGACAGTGAGCCACTGATATTGTTGCAAAGAAGTGCATGAAAATGACTTAGGCGTCCCATTCGTGATCGAAAACCTATTTGGTTTAACCAAGGTCGTGCTTTTTTGCAAATTTAAAATCTGTCTAAGCATAGAGTCAGAAAATACATTTGTTGCAGTTCAGAGTAAACTGATGCCACGAAAGAGGGCCAGAATGCTTTTATAACTTTCCATATGGATGGATAACACAACGGTACATTGTCACAAATTTTGAATGGATCCTGCGAACCAGATTGAGTAAATGAGTTAGTGCGGATTCGTTTAAACTTATATTGTGCCAAACTTGAAAACTTAAAAGACTTGCCAACGACTTTGGCGATTTTGCAAGTGCTACTTTCTCAAAAATAAGTGTTTTTTTGCCCAACTCACAACCATGTACAGGTGTCAATTCAACTCTAACCATAAGGATTGCAATATATAGGAAATTCCGGAGCATTAGTAGGTAGTCGACGAGATTTAATTCAGAAGCTGATGATGCCCGGCTCTCTTGGCAGACATACAAATGCTAATACGTCGGATCTGAGAGTACATTTTCAATTAGCTATTAAATTTTGACATTAGCGATATTAAGCCAGTGTTGATTTCCTAATTTGGCGTAGCTTTCTTGATCTGCATTGAAAAGCTTGCAGAATAATATCGGATATCCTCTTATTTTATTAGCAGATGACCCTTTTCTGAGAGAATTGGTATAGGTAAAGATACCAAACAGTTTCGCAGGTTAAATTAAACAATCCTTGATTGCGCGGGTAATGGTTGAATATTTAAAAATCTGGTTTGCGAAATTGAAGTAAACACCAATTCTACTGTATTCAATCAGTTTTCGAACAACAACTACGGTCAGTCACACGTATTGACGCGTTTCGATCTTCCATGAACATAATCCGAGTACGATGACAAAATCAGGTTTTTAATTAAATACAAAAATCTCTTTTATCCGATATGAACTTGAAAATTGAATTGAATATAGGGCGATGGGTCTGACGATCCATCTTTTCAATCGACTCACTAGATGAATAAAACATCTAGTTAATTTTGTCAAAGTCATAAAATAAATATTAAATTTTAAACGGAAGAGAGCGATCGTCTTCTTTCCAGAAAGTGGCTGTCCGACGATATATTGCTGTCAAACTGGCATGAGATTCATCACTTGTTTTTTAGCCGTATGTCGCTTAAGGTTTCGAAAATTTGAGTTCATCACAACAAAGTAAAAGTGAAATGTATGCATGGAGCAACCGATTTGCTGGAAAACGCCAAACCCAGATGTGTTGCTCTTGAATTTGAATGGCAACCAAATCGCCTTTTCTTGTTAATCAAGCCGAACTGAGACATTACGTATTGGTTAAAGCCATTCTCGTCTCCAAGAGTAAAAAAATGTGGTAATCACTCATATGAGGTTCAGCAGCCCTAAAAGACTCACTAGCTATTTATTAGGTGTTGCACACATAGTTACAAATTAGTTTAAATATTACCAAAATGATAAACCAAATACAGAAACAACGGATAGTACAATTTGGAGCACATTCGTTTCGTGCTTACTGGCGACTCATAAGTAGGAGCCGATATTACGCCCTTTTCCCACAATATATTTTGGGGAGGAATGTGAGAAAACAGAACGGTACAATCTCCTATACGGTTGTGTAATCCTGCAATAGTGAAGCTAACTTCATATAAAGTCTTCGGCAATGCGACTTCAAAACCAACTGGCAATATAAAATTTCTGTAAGAAGTCTGCAAAGAGTACCAACACTATGGCTATTATGTCAGTACCCGATACCAACATTACTGTACCGAAAAGGTAGATGGTACCAACACTCGTTTCCGAGTTGGAACATGGTGACTACTATTACTATAAGATGTGGGAGCTGCATTCATAATTCTGATTACCTTATATATGGACTGCAGGCTGATCCCGGATATTTAGTTTTCAATCGTGTCTGTTGATAATCTGCGAAGGTCGAAATGCGTCAGTAACTGACGGTAGTTTTTCTTTGGTGTTTTACAACTTCTTAAATGCAATGGGATTTCTGCTTACATTAAGCTCGCAAACATGATTTAAAGAAATTTTTATCGCAACCCGGCAATCAATGTTTGTTTAGTTGTATTATATATATATATATATGGCAAAAGCTGAAAAATGTTAATGTTCGTCACTGCATAGAAATTGTGAATTATGGAAAATATACTTTGGAAGATATTATTTCTATTTCTATTTGTAATTATCGTATACTAAAAGGATTATTTCATGTTATATAAATTATGAATAAGCCATTCGCATATGATTTAAATTATGGTCATTGTGGAGTTGCCTGTTTCAACATTTTATTGCAGATTTAAATTTGATCACTATAATATATCAAGAAGATAAAAAATAAAAAACACGTAAAACAAATATGAATTTAACGAAGGAGATGTGAATCAATTCAATTAAGTATAAGAAATTGAAGTGAACAATGGTCTTATTTTTACCGGTCGAACATTTAAGCGTGCCTACCTTCAATTTTATGTACTAATCTGCTTTTGCCTTGTATGTTCATCCTCTGAGCACGTCTAATAATCATCAAACCTCTAGTTATCAATAATATGTAAAACAATGGAGTTTTTTTTCAAAATTTTAAGCTTCAGATTTTTTATAGGTGAATTAAATACTAACGATTAATTTTCATGAATTTACAAGCCGCAGCTTTGATTTTTAATGTTTTTTTTATATTTATTTTTGTTTGACCCGCAATAAATTAAATTTAGTTGCCGATTTTAAGATTAATGCCTACCTCACTTGATCTATCCATCCGGGCAAAAGTAAAAGTTCCGATTGTTGTTTGTTGATGTCCAAGAGGATAAATAATGGAATATGGATCAATTCGAGTTCCAAAAGAGAGTAAAAATGAAAATGATCTCAGTTGGATTATGCTAAATTACGGTGCTTCTGTTTAAAAACTTAGTTTCAAAATTCCTCTTTAATAAATACAAGTTTAATTTTATAAGTTTATCTTCTCTTAATATTTGGCAAATTTTAACAATCCAAGTGCGTACCAATATTCAACTATTTTTAGATTATTCTGTTTTCAAATATTTCATTAATGTTAAATAATTTTTGCTGTAATTTAGGGACCTATTGGACCATTGGTGAGTGCCAAAACATTTTTTGATTTAAGCATTTTAAATTTGTTTTCTTAATTATTATTATTAATATCTTTGATCGATTAAAGAAATATATTAATGTTCTGGAAAAAAACCGAACATTAGTTTGACAAGAAAGTGTTTTCTTATTGTAATGCAAGTTAATCAATTAAATTCACTTTACATCGAATAAGTTCAAACGTTAATATTTTGCAATGTCAATACGTCACTTTATTTGACTGCAATTATTGGATTTACTTGTGTCCAATTTGTATGCATTTATATTAAGGAATATAACAGCCTCCACTTTTAATTATATAATTTTTTCGTATTACGTAGACGTTTTTAGGAAATACATAAAAGTTTCAATAACAACAAGTGTGTGAAGCTTTAAAAACAAAGATATTAATTTATTTTAATAATCGTAGAATATAATAAATTATGGCTGGAAACACGTTTCCTTTAACATTAGATATACCGCTAATGGCAAGTCAAGATTCATGATTTAATATTAAATATGAAAGTAGCTAATGATATAATGTACCCGTCGGTAACATAATGTTAAAGGTAAAATTACAAAGATCTGTGTAATGCATAACATGATATGAGATACGGTTTGGTATTAGAAAATATTTATACATATTTAATGACCGACGCATTTTTTCTTACATTAAGCACGTTTACTTTACAACAGTAGCAAATACACTCGTACACGTATATGTCCGTACTTTCCCATCATCAAAAGACAGATTAAGTGCTCGGGCCTTTTTTAATAATAATACAATTATTCTGATCTGATGCAGCTTTATTCACTACAATTTTTATGATTTTATGTTGTAAAGAATTTATAGATAAGATATTAAATAACAGCCATTTTTAATAAGTTTTAATTTCATCTCTGAATCTCAATCATTAATTTAAATATTTATTATAATTCTATATAGATGTACTGTCTACTTATAATTTACATCAAGTTTTTGATCATTAAATAAACACAATTCCAATTTTGCCTATCATGTATTTCACAATAGCATATTTGACGTCAGACACAAATACTGACGTGTTCCGACCTTCCACGATCATCATCAAACACGATGTCAAACTGACCAACGAGAATCATACCATAATTCATATAGAATTTGTGGGAAATAAAATCGTGATTAAAAAAATTATGATAAACACTAATGCCAGGCCATATAATCAGTTACACAATATAGCGACAAACGAAATTGGTTGGTGCTTATCCCAATTTAGCAAACGACATGTAAAGTATTTATATCGTCTCTCGCGCAATCCGTGGCTGTATATTGCCCAATTTATTGCATTTAGTTTGTCAGCTGCATGTCCGGGTGGTAAATGGGAAACACATGGACTGATGAAATGAACTGTTGCAGAATTATAAAATATACATTTGCCTTCAAATGCAAAACTCAAAATTGTATTTTTGTGGTGATTGTCAAAAATAAAGTCTTCTTACGATTGTCCGTTGACGTTTTCCAGCTTAGCCCTTATTGGATTGAAATGGAATGAAGATATTTCGGTGTCGTCAAACTCTTTAAAGACTATTCCACCTCGTTATCGCCAAAAAGGGAATCGAATTTTAATACGAGGTAAACCGGCTCATTAAAAACTGCTTTCTCTGTGCTCAATAATATTAATACAAAAAGTTCAGATGTAATGCTATGAGCAAGCAAAATTTATGTAGCTTCCCGAATTCAGTTGAATGCCACACATGTCTTCTATTTTCTTTATATAATATATTTCTTGGTAGTTTTATCGCTGGCTATACCACAAGACGTTATTAGCTTATCTAACCAAGTTGCGAAATAAATCAGGGCACCGTTCAGAACTATTTAGCATTAGAACTGTGAAGTCAAAGCGAATATTCAGTAATTTATTCTTAGTTTATTATGTATTTTAAACTTATTCAGAAATCAAATATTTATTTATTTAATCTATCGTCCTATTTTCCTAAATCCCTCACCCAAAATATATAGTGGGTAAAGAGCGTAATACCGGCTTCTTCTGATGAGTCACCAGTAAGCAAGAAACGAGTGTGCATGGGATTATAATATCCGTTCATGCTGTCTTTAGTTTATCCTTCTGGTCATAATTTAACTAATTTGTTATTAGGTTTTCAATGCATAATACGTAATTGCCTATATATCCGTTATCCGTCAAAAACAGTATCTAAAGATGCAATATATTGAACGCAATTACTCATTTTATTTCTGTCAAATTAATTGGATTGAATGCCATTTACTTCCCTCTTCGCCAGGAGTCAATGAAAATGAGGAAATATCTGTCCAATCGCGTTGTTCATCTTATATCACTAAACTGGACTAGATAGCTCCGATCTCTAAGTTTCTGATCTTCGAAGTTGTCACTGTTGATAAATTTAATCATTAACGACATATGTATCATTTGCCATCTAGAATTTGGATTAAGTTTTAAAACAAAACTTTAGTCGAATCTTCGTCGTGAATACCTCCGCCCTAGTAATGAATATTTATTTTTCTGAAAAAGGCTCTGCGTTTGGTGCATTCCATTAAACTCTAATAAACTGGAAAATAGAATTTTTCTCGTTTTGTTCTTCAGGTGATGAACAAATATGCGATTATTTCAATTGCATGAGATATATTTATTGCATGAAAATGACGTAACAATGCCAAAATTCTTGTTATGTGCTCAAATATATTCGGGGCTAGCCCAAACCATAATTGAATTGTCCTCAGAGAAAAGATCAGAAAAACGTCTTCCATAAATTACCTCAAGAAAACCTCTGGTAATTGAGAAAAAGAAAGATGCTACATAAGATTTTGAACAAAATTATTCGCTGTATAATGTGAATTAAACCGCGGATATCTGATTTTTGATAAATTAATTATTTTTGAATATGAAAAAAATAAATTCAGTAAAAACCTGAATAGTTAATTGGATAAGGTTGCCTAGTTATTGATAAACATCTGATAAAATTGTTCTAGGATTCCGTTAAACGCATCAGTATTGACTTATTGGTGCAACAAACTTCCCAGGTTCGCGCCTTGTCCGCGAAAAATTTCTGGTTTGTGATTGAAAAATTTACAATAAGGACGATGCCGGTGTACCAGATAAATTGCTTTTACTTTCTTATCTAATGCCTAGTTTATACAGTCAAATGCATATAGTGAGATTGATGCTTATTTTAAGCATACAACGGTGATTTAAATAAATAATGGTTAAACCGTTGATATGAACTCTAGCAATAACTAGTACTAATACTCAAAATATTACTCTTTTTTCATTAAGAAAGCAGAATGCAAATCGTGTACTTTGGAAAAGCTTGTTTTACAATTTTTCAGTCGCTCAGTTTTGCATTACTTGCGTGAAATACAAATACTAACTAGTTTCGCCTATTATTTTATATTGCAAATTTCAATGAGTAACTGTGTATCATTTTAAGTATATTATGTCAATTATATCACTTTAAACAATTATCTTTACCACAGATAAATTAACGGTTAATTTTTTTGTCACAATTTTTTAATATCTTCTGGGAATATTTTATTATGTATTAGTAATTTATGCGAAAAGAAGCAAAAAGTGCAATTTAAAAAAATGAAATGTTATCGCTTTGAAATAAATCAGCGTTCTTAGAATACCATTAATTAGACTTGTAATATTTTTTGCTGTTAACTTCAATTTGATTTCGAATTATTTTAAATACAATGAAATATTTTTATTCTTTAAATCTTGAAGAAACACCAATCCCATTTTATTTCACCAGTCGTCGAACAACATAACAAAACTATGTTATTCGACGACTGGTTAAATACAATGGGATTGGTGCTTACTTCAAGCTTGCAAACTTGATTTATATAATTGTTACCGCTACCCTCGCAATCAATTATTGCTAAATATTTTTATTCCCAGGCGTAGTACACAATATCTTATGAAGTGTTATATTACACCAATAGATAACACACCAACGATTTAAAAAGCTAAATATTTTCCAAATCAGAATTAGAATTCTTTTTTCATCTGCAAACTTAAAAGAAATAAAAAATTTTAATTTCACAGGGCACAAAAGGTCAAAAAGGGGAGGATGGAGAAAGAGTAAGTTAAAATTTACACATATTTTCCAATTTCAAGTGAAATAGCTTACAATGTTTAAATAGGAATGCCACAAATATTTTTTATCATTATAATATATTTTTTCATTTTGCGCATGAACGTTATTATGTAATTTTTTGTGTATGTATTGATTAATAAGTGGGTAAATGCAAAATAAATTTTAAATATTCATAATTTAAACACATGAGTGTCAAGTGCAGTTTGGATAGTATAATGAGTACTTTTGTAAAGGAATTCATTTAATAGCAGTAAAATTAACTAAAACGAGATTTATTGGAAAAAAATAAGCAAAACATACATTTTATTAATCAACAAACGAACTGTGACGCATTATTTCTGTTCGACGTTTTCGCAAATTGTGTATATAACTCTTTTCTTAATTTTAAATTTAGGGCCGAAAAGGTAAAAGAGGAGATAACGGGCTGCCGGTAAGCTAATTAAGAAATATATTCTAAAAAACCTATTTAATATGTATGAATGAAATTAATCTATTTCCTTACTGCATGCATTTCACTTAAAGTGCGTTACTGCCGCAAATATTTCATCCATTTATTTTCAGAGGAACGCATGCTAAGCTGTTAACTCCCTTCTTATAATATAGGCAATTGCATTATATCTTTTTTTTAAATTTTAAATCCATTTAAACACCTACTTATTTGCAACGAATTATCATGAGTACAGATTACATCAGGTAATAAGTAATAAAATTTCAGTTTAAGCCAAATAGAGTCTGGTCTAATGTAAACGATCACTTAAGACGGATTTTTTTATTCTACGATATTTAGCTTTAAGTTACGCTCTGAACGTACAAATTGGTTTAATTATAAAGGTAAAGAATTTTACACGAAAATAATATGTGCCGTTTGGACGTAAATGATATTGCATTCCACTTCAAGATACATGGGAGGTAAGCAGCGATTGCTAACAGAAACAGAATTCAATATTCAAACGGAGAATTTATTTTCTAGAAATACCTTTTCGTGCTTGTTAGCGACAGTCCAACATCATGCTGAATAACGGCGTGGCCTTGTCTCTTTCTTAAGCAAGTTTCCCACCAAATATTTAAGAATTAACTAAAATCTATTGCAATGTTAGAGCAGTTAAATAGAGATTAATTAAATTGTACAACTTTAACAGTAAAAGTGAGTACAAAATTCGAAATTTAACACAATTTTTGTAGCAATTTTGATGGTGGAATTTCCAGTAATTGTTCCAATTTTACGATCCTCTAAATCAGAATTTTATGTTTGACTGATTTACATACATTCAAATGAAACGAAACTTTAAATTAAAACTATACGTTTAGCAATGTTTGATAACTATGATGTCAAACAATTCCTTTAAAAGTTGGTGTTTAAAATAATTGTATTGAATCATCATATTGACTGTGTATAATACCTAGTTTTTGCCAGAAAAATGTTTGCAATAAATTGTGTGACCGGTTAGTTAACAGTAATCTGTTTATTTCTTTCTTAACCAGCAATATACCTTATTCGAAAATTATTTATAGCCGACAACTTATGACATCCGATGTGACTATTTAATGTAGCAAGTTAGATATTTTGAATAAACGTGTATAATTCCAATAGATAAGTGTACATCGTGGATGTGTGCAGCAATCAAAAATTGTTAATCGCTGAGTAGAATGTAATAGAATGCAAAAGTACGATGACAGAAGTGATCCATATCTCTTCTATGTCGATAACATTATTGCACGTGCCATTATCTAATGTTAGATAAAAGTGTTTTTTTGTAGCCTGCACAATTGCTGAATTATTAAAATTACTCATTTTTGGAAATTAGTAAACTGATTATTAAACATAAAAGATTTGTGGCTTATATGGAAATGTACATGAACTCAACAGATAGAATTAATCCATCCATAGCTTAAGATTAAGTTAGATGTACTATGCATAAATCTAAAAAGGGCAAACTTTAAATATACAAATTTTGCTTGAAAAGCCTGTTCACATTGAGAGATAGGAAGAACATTATGTCTTCTGGAAAGTCTTTAATACGGTGAAACGCACTTCTTATAAATTGAGCATTAAATTTAAACCAGACATTCAATTCTAGTGTTATCAATTTTTAGTTAATTTAAACAAATACTAGTTAGAGTAAATAAAATTGGCCGTAGTAAGGGAGGATCGGAAAATCAATTTTACAGTTGTTCTATAAAAATTATAGAAATAAATTTATTTTAGAATAGAATAGAATAGAATAGAACAGAATAGAATAACTTTATTTGGATTGAAACTACACATGTTCCACCGAATAATAATATTGGAAAATGTACAATATAGAAAAGATATCACATAACATAAATATGTGCAATTAATCTCATGTAGATAAGTAAATCTCAATAGTTGTATTGTAAATATATCAACATCAGAAAGTTCGGCTGTAAAGGGAAATAAATTCATCTTCACAAATAGGAAAAATTAAGGTATAATTCGAGTGTAACATTATGCAAAATAATGAGAACCATGACTAGCAATTAATTGTATGTATTGTTGGCTAACATGATGATATAATGCATAATATTTCAATTGTAATAATACAAAAATTCGAGATAAAAAACTCAAGAAGTTATGTTGCTGATAAAAATTATCCTTGTCTTTTATTCAACCATAAGAAAGTATTATCATAATCAAAATTAAAAATATCAGCAAGATTGTAGACTTTTTCTAGTTCAGTAGGAAAAATTTAAAAGACATCTTAGATGGAGGCGTTTCTCTAAGCCCCTTTGTCAATTGATTGTAAATTTTGTAAATTTTTGAAAAAGAGAATAACTTGCTCGCAACATTCCCCACCAAAGGAGGAGATATTGCTAAATGTCCAGATCTAGTTCCAACTTCATGACTCTTTCTTATTGGATTTATATATATGCACCAGTCCACTGGCTCAAATGGAAAACTTTTATACAATAGCACATCCTCTGAAACCATAAAAATTGCAGTGATACAAACTGTAATCCAGGGGCGTATTTAGTGCTGAAAATAGGGCTAATTTGTTTTACAACTTTTCATTGTACAGCTTCTATCTTGTTGGACAAACCTCTTTTTATGGATTCCAAGTAGCGGCAGTATAAAACTAGTATCGGTCTAATCCATATTATATTCATTTTAAATTTTATGTCATTCGATAAGATATTTCTATTTATTAGTGCCCATCTGATCTATTGGCACTGCTTACTATCCTTTCAATATGTCTCTCAGCAGAAGCTGTACATTGAATAGTTATACCTAAATCCTTAATTTCTTGCATAATTTTAATCTAAAAACATCTTTAATCACATAAAAATAAACATAATTAAATTCTGTTCTGTTACCTATTTTTAAAGCTCTCATCTTTTTACTGTTTATTCTCAGCCCTAGTGTTATCAAATATCTACTTAAATCATACAAATCGAGTGTCACATTATTTGTGAAGAATTCGACATTTTTTTGATCAATTGGAAAGATTAATGTTAAACCATCAGCAAATTTGCAAACTAGACCTTTAAGGATCTTAGTTTTCAAATTTTCAAATACGATTTTAAATAAAATTGGCCCTAAACTTGATCCCTGTGGAATTCCACTTGTTACTCTTTTCGATTTTGATATCAAATCGTTTACTTGAATACTAATTCTTCGATTATATAAATAGTATCTAAGTAATGTAAAAATATTGGGATTAATATTCAAGAAATTAATCGCATTCAAAATAGCATCAAAAGATATAGAGTCAAAAGCTTTTGAGTTATCTATAAATACAATTAATGCATCTAACTTTATCTCCTCTAATGTAACTACATATTTCCACATACAAAGCATATTAGTAGTTGTCGATCTATCTTTCGTAAAGCCATGTTGACATATATCAAAATCAGCCGTGAACATACGTTCTAAATGATCTAATATCAATCGTTCTATTAACCTTAAAAACGAAGAGATAATAGAGATTAGTTTATAATCACTGGCGCACGTTGGCGTACATACTTTTGGCAACGGTTTAGCTATTATCGTTAGTATATCGATTATTAATTTCCCATTCTTTAAAATTCTATTTATAAAATTGAAGAGCGCATGCATAAAATTTAAAGGTAATTGAAGTAGTTTATCAATCGATAAGTAAACTTTTCATCAAACTATCGCCTAAAACTTGTTTTATAGAGGCCTCTTTCCTCGTGCAACAAGCTTTCTATACCGAGGAGGAAAATAAAGTCACATTACAGGTCAGGTGTGTATGCAAACAACTGCATTGATTTAAACATTGTGTATATGAATGAAAACATGTGCCCTATTAAAACTGGGCAACACGATCATAGAACTCCATGTAAGTGTGGCCACGTTTTTAGCTTACATTGCAAGTTATTCGGTGGAGAATGGACATACCATAAATTGGGTTCTTTCTTGACGTTTTCTAATATGCAATTGTAGAAAAACGACGAGATCGATCTTATAATCTTTTGAAATAGATTCCAGACATGACAGAATAAATAGCACAGTGGTGCTAAAATTCGCTAACCTCAGTCTGGAGCTGAGAATACGTAATGTTTTGCGGCAATGAGTACAAGAATCTGAATAGAAAATTAACTATAACAAATTGTAGAAAAACTTTGAGAAATTTCCGTTAAAGAGAGTAAAAGATTTATTTCTTACTAATATGTTCTTTGCTAATTTACACTTGAATAATTTTTATTTCGATGCTTTAGTTTCTATTGCATCTTCGCATTGATTAACTTAGTACCTTTATTTATTTTACCACTTATTTTACTTAAATTTATATGAATTGCCATCTTTCATCCAATTATTGCTTGAATCTTTATTTTAGTAGGCAGATTCGTGTTTAAGCAGCTTCTTAACTTCAAACTATAATGAAAACAATAATTTACACGTCAATTTTAGGATAATTTATTCTTAAATAATATTGCAGCAAACATGATGAATTTTGTTTTACGTTATCCACACAATGACCATTGTGTCTACTTTAAATCACTGATGACTAAATTAATTGATATTTACAAAGTAATATTAATGTTGTATTGATTGTTCGGGATGAATACATGAAACATACTACTACATTTGATGCTTCCACATGCATAATAGTAATAAACACGATAAAGCGTTGGATCATTTAATGGTTATTTGTGTTTATGTAACTAAATTTAACTAACGAATTGAAACGGCGATCACTGATATAGTCATTATCAATTCAATGCAACTAATTAGTTATGTGGTATCTAAGATTTTGAAAACTAAGCAGCATAAGGTGTTAAAAATGAAATGTCATGAAAGTACAACCAATTTGTTTACCTTGAAAGCAAACCAACTGCTGAAAATTAAAAATCATAGATGGTAAAATATTATTAAATTGAAGTTTGCGAGCTTAAAATATACACCAATCCCATTGAGTTAAACAAGTTGAACAACATGGCCATACTGTCGTCATTTACACTTACTAATGTGCTTGAAATTCCATAATCATAATCAGAGTACGATGGCAATCTGTATAGCGAGGACAAAATTGCTATATATATATATATATATATATATATATATATATATATATATATATATGGACAGATCATTGGACTTGCTGCACTTACTTGTAGTAGAATGCTAATGGTATATATACTAAACAATAAAATATTTTTAATTGCATGAATGGTGATAGCAATGATTTAAATAAATTTTCTGAGCTTGAAATAAATACCAATGCGGTTATATTTAATCAACAAAACAATATAGCAAATTTGGGAAATATAGAATATATTGATTCACGAATAATTACAGAAAAACTAATTTTGGACGGCTTCTAAGAGGCGGGACAATTGAGAATCCATTAATCACGAATCAACATAATCTGTATACCTGAAAATGTAGTGTGATGAAGGTAATTCCGACTTACGAGTATTAACAATCATCCCACAACAACACGTTGCTTATTAAAATTCCATATAGAAAAACTAAATTGATTCAGACGTACTGAGGCTTTCGACCATCCAAGATCATAATAAGAGTACGAAAGTAAAGTGACTAGCGAGGGTCGAACCGAAATGCATATTTTTGGAAAGAAAAATTGGATATACAGAATAAAGTTCTTATAGTCACGCATAAATTATACTTGACTATAAATTTGGGTTGAAAAATTTATATGCAGTCAGCAATAAAATCTTTTTACAGTTTCCTTTACATATATTATTCATACAATTAAAAGATTAGATATCGAGTTGATATTGATTAAAATGATTTAAATCGAGTTTATGAGCTTGAAACAAAGAAAAATCCTATTATTTAAAAAAATTCAAACAACATTTAAAACTGCCTTCGGTTACAAATACTGGAGCTTTTCAATTTTTAGGACCACCATCGGAGAACAAATGCATACTGACTAGTGTGGATCGAAACGCAGTTTTCGTAAAAGGAAATAAATATAGGATATCTGGCTCTAACGTATAGTAGTTATTGTTAAATCCTATTTGAGTAGAAATATCGACTGAAAAATTTCTATGCAGTCACGAACGTTAACTTTCTTTAGCTTTCGCCGCAAGTTTATAAAATATAAAATAAAATAACATTTGTTCGCGCAGATGGTAGTAACATTTATTTAATTCAGTTGTGCGTGCGTGAAATAGACACCAATCCCATTGTATATAACAAGTAAAACAGCATGGAAACTACCGTCAGTCCCACGTACTGGCGTGTTTCGACCTTCCCTGATTTCAATCGCAGTAAGACGGCAAACTCACTAGCGTTGTGCAAACGGCAATTAATATAACTAAAAAGAACTTTTGTCTATGCGAAATCAATGATTGTTTAATTTTCTAGGTTATATACATGCAGTGAAAGCTGGAGAAAGTTATTTTTCCTGATTGTATAATAATTGCGCAACTGACATTTCCTGTAAAATACAATTTATGCGAGACTGCTACAAGTTCGAGCAGCATATTAAAAATTTCTTTCCATTTATATGTTTTTTGGTTCAGTCATCGCTGATCAATGTGTCGTTGTTCTTTGATGGTGATCCTGGAAGTTCGACACGCGTCAGTAAATTTTATGAACTCTCTTCTTTATATCTTCTTGGACTAGTTAAATAGAATGTGACTGGTGATTCTCTCAAGCTTGAAATTCTGATTTCTGCAGACAACTTCTGTAATGTTTCCAAATATAAAAGACAGATTCCGTCGAAATTTCTTGTTTGCAGAACTGCAAATCTTGTAATGGGGGAATTCCGAACATAATTTGTAATGACGCATTTCGAGGAATGCATCAAACTGATTACTTCATGCGAAAACTCTCAAAACTAAGAACTAAGGAATGTCAATCCGTTTGATGTTCAGTAACATAACATACAAACTGTGCAACAAACTAATATTAAACAGTATTAATGAGAGCAGTATGTATTTTGCCTACAGAGAAGTTTTGTTAGATAACTTGACTAAAATAAAATTCCAAACTGTAATGCGCTTCCACATGTAAAAGTATTTTACCGTTGGTTTTAATATGTCAAATTTTCTGCTATAATTAAGTCCTATTTAGAAATTTAAGAAATAAATAGTGTGTAAGTATACATTCATTATAAAGCAGATATGTAGAACAAAGTTTAAAAAATGCCACTTTTCTTTCGCGAGATCTGCCTTCGACTCTAAAATGTGATACTTTATATAGTTTATTTTGTAATAAAGTTGGATTAAGCACACGTATTATAACATCAAACAGGAAGCGGGTAATGTGCATTCTGAGAAACACGCGTAAACACATGTGCAAACAATTAGCAGTTTATATTCAAGCATTGTACCAACTTTCTTTGTTTATTTAACTGAGGATAATGAATGATGCATGCAATTTACTTATGTCTACGTATGATATATTAGATCGGTTGTTATATCAATTAATCCGTAAAGTTGCCATAATTATTACATTTTATGTAAACATAACTTTGCTTATAGATCATTTGTATGATATACAATTCGTTTTCCGCGTATTAGTTTAGGAATTCGTCTTGTTAAAATGTTCATATCCAAGTTATTCAAGATAATGCCATTTAATTGTACTGGTTGCGAGGTAATTCCGTCATGAACTGCTAGGTTTATTGGTTTATGAGCTTATACTATTTTTTTATTTCGAAACAAACTGTCGCACTTATTTTTCTTAATTTGCATAATGTTCATTCTAACAGACTACAAAATAAATCCACTATCGTGGAAAGATTGTGTTTAATATAGACTTTGAACAGATTTTGATGTCTTCCGTGCATGTTTAATGGAGGAAATAAGCACGAATAAAGACATTTACACATGCAATGCCTAAAATAGCGAAAATCATGCTAGTGCGAAAATTATGTATTAAATTTGAATCAGATTTTCCACCATATTGCAAAGAAAATCACTTTTATCCACACACACACACAAACACACACACAAACACGCACACACACACACACACACACACACACACAATTAAACACTTAAACAGCCCATATGCCTGTTGTGAAGATCTGAAAATTAGATGTCGCCGCTTGCGGAATGAAATGGAGAGCCGCAACCATTATCGCTCAATAATGGTACCTTTTGTTAATTTTTTTTCTAACACGATTGTCTTCTTTAGTAAAATGAACATATGTTCATGAATCGAATATTTCTTCTCATAATAAATTAGGTTTAAATCTAATATACCATAAACATTTACAAAACATCATTTGTGTAGTAATTCATTTTTTCAGTGGCCATTCAACAATAGTTTGTTGCATGTTTTCAGCTAAATATTCATCCGAATGGATTTTGTTGCAACAGCGTTCAATACACTCAAATTAATTTTAAAAATGCTCGATTTAGAATAAAATATTACTGACCCATTCAGAAACTTTAGTTTATTTTATAATAGTCGTAATGTATTTCGAGAATGTGAATTTATCAGATTATGAGAAGTGAGCGGACCGAATTTAATTAAATGTCTGCAATAATGTTCGACGGCAACAACAATTTGCTTATAAGTACAAATTTCCTTTGAAAATATAATATATATATAAAATAAATTCCTAAAATTATTTTTAATTTATAGTTAAATTTTTCATTAATACAATGAAAATAAATCTTTTTTTGTAAAAGCAAAATGCCGTCGTTTTATTTATCACACGATATGTGACGTAAGGGTTGTCGGAAATCAGCGCAGCACTATAGTTATGACGTGGGTTGGCTTCGCCAAAATTATTTATCGTCTTAATAAAGAGGAACGAATTTTAAAATAGAATAAGTCTATAAATGTATATTATGTGGATTAGGCCGATCTTAAATTACACAGTTGTTACATGAAATTTGATTAAAATATATAGGCAAAACAATTAATCAATAATAAATTGCCCGGTTGATGGTAACAATGCTTTAAATCAAGTTTGCGAGCTTGAAGAAAACACAAATATCATTGTATTTGACCAGTCATCGAACAACATAGAAAAACTACCGCCAGTCGCACTCACTGACGCGTTTCTAACTTCCACGATCATCATATAAGTACGACAGCAAACTTTCTAGCGAGGATCAAACCGCAATGCAGATATGTAGAATGCAAATCTAGATATGCGGCTCTCACCTCTAGAAGTCTTGCATATATTTTACGTGACTGAAAATGTCGATACACAAATTCTATGCAGTCACGAACATTAACTGATTGCAGCTTCCGCTACAAGCGAATAGTAAGGCAATACAAATAAACAATAATTGATTGCAAGGGTGGTGGTAACAATTATTAAAATCAAGTTTGCGAGCATGAAGTAAACACCAATCCCATTGTATTTAACCAGTCGTCGGACAATATAGCAAAAGTATCGCCAGTTCCACGCACTGACGCATTTTCACCTTCCATGATCATCATCAGAGTACGAGGGAAAACTGACTAGCGAGGATCAAACTTCATTGCAGATATTTACAAAGTAAAATTAGATATGCGGCTCTCATCTGTAGTAGTCTCGCATACATTGTACTTTATTCGAAATGTCGGCTGCACAATTTCTATGCAGTCACGAACATTAACTGATTGCAGCTTTCGCCACAAATAAATTTATAGGCAATACAATTAAGCAATAATTGATTTCGCGGGTGGTGGTAACAATTCTTTAAATCAAGCTGCCATCAATTAATGCTCGTGACTGCATAGAAATTGTGCAGCTGACATTTCCAGTCACGTACAATGTATGCGAGACTACTAGAGGAGACTACCGCATATCTCATGTTGCATTCCATATAAATGTAATGCGGCTTAATCCTCGCTAGTCAGTTTGCCGTCGTACTCTGATGATGATCATGGAAGGTCGAATCGCATCAGTGCGTACGACTGGCGGTAGTTATGCTATGTTGTCCGACGACTGGTTAAATACAATAGGATTGGTGTTTACTTCGAGCTTGCAGACCTGATTTAAAGAATTGTTACGACCACATGCACAATAAATTGTTGTTTAATTGTTTTGCATATATATATATTTGTGGCGAAAGCTTCAATCAGTTAATGTTCGTGACTGCACAGAAATTGTGCAGCCGACATTTCCAGTCAAGTACAATGTATGCGAGACTACTAGATGTGAGAGCCGCATATCCAATTTTGTTTTCCATATATATGCAATGTGGTTTGATCCTCGATAGTCAGTTTACCGTCGTAATGTGATGATGATAATGGAAGTTCGAAACGCGTTATTGCGTGTGACGGGCGGAAGGTTTGCTATGTTGTTCGATGACTGGTTAAATGCAATGGGATTGGTGTTTAATTCAAGCTCACAAACTTTTTTTAAAGAATGGATTAAAATATGTTTGACAAACATGTAAGTAGCTGTCAACAGAAGATCTTAGGAAAAGTTTTATTCCAAAATCTTATATCATGCAAGCTTCAAGGTTACACTTCTTAGCTTTACAATTATTGTCTCAAATGTCGTTGCTATTGTATAGAAATATTTCACTTGAATTTTTCCTATAGAAAAGAAACGTGGAACAATGACATGATCTGGAACATACGTTATCACTTCTCCAACGGTTTGAAATTCACTGGCAATCTTTTCTTAATATATAAGGCATATAAACCAAATAATAACAAAACTGAGTTACAGTTTCGTTCGTTGGAGATATTTAAGAATTATTGTCAATGTCCAGCACTCCATTACATTTACAATTTCTGAGTTTCTATGTCATGAAATAAGAAAATATTCCTATTTGTTGACCATATATAAATGAAGTCTTATGAGTTGGTTGATATTTTTGATAAATGTGCACTATATAAAGGTGATAAGTTAGTGAGATTATATATAATTTTTATGCACACAAGCTTTGGATTTTTTCGACGTTTCCCTGTTGATCACTCGCTAATAATAGATGAAATTAAAATGACAATTGATCACGTTACGGAGATTAAGTGCATATGTATGTCATCTACACTTTTCAATTTAGCAAACAATTGTTTAAATAAATTAGAGGTCTCCTAATGTAGTAAGCGTAGTCAGTTCCAAAACCAAACATCTTTATTTGTTATGTAAAAAATAACTTTTTTGATAAGACACAACTAAAACCTAAAATCTATTTACAGTTCTTGTATGACCATAATGTGGATAAAATGGTAAAATCATTAAATTAAAGGAATGGAATGATCGAACATTACTTTTTTCTTGAAAGGGAGTTATCAGTTAAATTACCGTTTCTGTGTGTCAAGTTAATTAGAAATGGCCAGAAATGAGAAAGATATATTTTTATTAAGGGCAGTTACTCAAGAATATTTTTTTTAAATTTCAGGTCAAATCACACTTCCCGTATTTTAAAACAATTAATATTAAGATGCCTTAGATTAAAAGACATTAATTTTAGGAAGTGGTAACTAGGCAGACTGCGTGAAACATTCAGAGCTAATGAATGCCCTCTTACTTTAATAGAAGTAACAATGCTAGATGTCGTAAGAAAATTTAATCCTGATTTGAGGTATATTAATGTTTATAGAGGGAAGGGATATCGTAGGATCATAGTATAACCAGACTCTAAGCTAAGGTGGATAATCAAATCTATAACCTTAAATTTCAAAATAGGAATTTTTTAAGATAGTCCTTTACCCTGTGCAATATACTCCATAGCCAAAAATAAATAAATCAATCCTTTGAATCATCAGGAATGTATGTGAGTATGACCTCAGCTACGTCATTTCATACGATGATTATTATATCTATAATCTAATGCACGTAAATGGTCAATTTAATGTTAGCCAAAATAGTTGTACTTAGTTGGATGAACATAGCTGTTATGTGCGTACATATACAATTAACAAGCGCCTATCTAGTGCAAGCTTTGTCAGAAGTATAAATGATATGGATAGAAGATACAGCACATTTGCTTCAATTTGTTTTTCAAAACTTGCCATGTACTGTGAACAGGCGAACGATGCTGCCCGTGGCATCTGAAATATCTCAGACGAACGTGATATCTGTAACTCATCCAGTATTAGTCACAGCACAGATTAGGTAGTGTTAATAAATCCAGTTTCGAATTTAAAAAAATTCTTTTAAGTAATAATTAATAGCAAATATTGCAGAAATCCTACCAAATGAGATACCATTTAAACTCGTTTGTGCTTTTGAATTTTGTTTATGAAATTACGTTTGCATGGGAAAATTAACGAGCACTTTATATTTGCAATGTGACAAAATGGTACTTCGCAAAAGTGTTAAATTAAATCTGCTACAGTTTGTTTTCTATTAAAAAAAATTAAAATCAAATTCCCTATGGTTTTAACCTGAATATGTTGTGGCGCAATTGTGGAAAATTAATCACATTTGTAAATGAAGACTTTAATACCGCATTTATACATTGTAAAAATGGCATAATTCTTTATTTTTTATTTCGTGAATTTTATTTCTTCCCTATAACCCTGTTTTCATAACATATAGGGCCTATCCTATATTCGTTATGGATCATTGGAAGCCTGTATGGATAAAAGAGGCAAGTACGTGCACAAGTGCTTCAAATCGCCTTGGAATACGAACGAAGAAAATATTATGCTAGCAAATACACCCACTGGCGAAAGTATGTTCCACCCTAGCAATAGCCATTATGCAGGAAATGGCGGATACGAAACAGTTGATGAATCTGATGTGAGCGATGAGGACCTGGAAACCGACACCAACCAAGTTGATGATAAATTGTTCTCTTATAACAACGGACAGTCCACTAATATGTTCACGAATACTGACAATGCTGTACAAATGGATTATCAAATAAATGATCAGTTCATTTCAAAATGGAAAAAGGCATTGCCAAGAGTTCATTATCAACTTCAAGAAATAAAAAAGAGTCCTTCACTGTTGTGATCTTTAGTGTACCAATAGATTCTCTACAATTTGCAAACGTTTATTTGCCAAACGTACTTTTTTAAGTTTCCAAATATGTTCCCGGAACAAAATGTACATTTATATTAAATAAATTTTCATCTTTAGAAGTAAAAACGGATATGCAATCTATTAGCCACATATTATATGTTTGCTAATCTAGCTATTATAAAGGGCGATATATTAGAATTATTTTTAAAATTAGAATATTACTGTATAATGTAAATTTTAAAATATTAATCGTATTTTGTTCCCAGTCTGACAAAAATATTATTTTTGTTCAATTTCTTCAAAGAAATATTATACAAATTGAATTGTTTTCAGCCCAATTAAATTAAGAAAATGCAACATGGTCATATTTGGAATAATTATTATATATTTTTAATTTTTATATAATCCAAGTGACAATAATTGCTTAAGTATTAGGCTTTATTTTAACAATTTGCTTTTTTAGTTAACATAATACGTTCTTTGTTTTAGTGTTCTTATTTATTATTTACGAAATTTTAATATTTCGTATTAAGTCATATTTTCGTGTTTATATAAAAGCAGATATGTATGACAAAATAGTTTTTATAGACAAGATTAAATATTATTGAAACCTAAATTAGTTTTACCTTCGGTTTCGATATATATATATATATATATATATATATATATATATAATCAGTTCATACATTAAAAAAATTAAAAAGAAGATACCACGTTTCCATTGTGTCTGCCTTATAATAAAATAATGTATGGACAGTTGGAACATTAAGTTAAATTCCATAACTAACAGGTATTAAAAATAGGTTTATAAAAAACTTCAAATTGCTTATAATTAGTGGC
Organism: Eudiplozoon nipponicum; assembly: GCA_029291075.1. Classification (NCBI taxonomy): domain Eukaryota; kingdom Metazoa; phylum Platyhelminthes; class Monogenea; order Mazocraeidea; family Diplozoidae; genus Eudiplozoon; species Eudiplozoon nipponicum. The sequence continues at coordinate 70,094 of JAQBSW010002315.1, forward strand.
TGTGATGGCATAATAAATAAGAAAAATGGATCAGAACAATTTTGTTTTCTATTTCTTAATAGTCACGGCAATATAACTTCTTCTAATGAGAAATTCATGGGGAAGAAACCGCAAAAGACGATGAATTCAATTTGCTATCTTGCGCAACTTTAGATGCCAAAGACAAAATACAAGTGAAATAATCCTGTCCCTGTAATGATAAATGTCTAATTAAGAAAGATCAGTTGGGGTTATTTGAAACATTAAATTATCAAGAGAATCCAAGTGAATCTTAGACTGACAAAAACTAAGATTAAATTTTAATTATAATTAAATGTTATGCTCAGATTTAGTTACGCAGTTGATGTTTAACGTGTCTAAAACAATTGCTCGTGGGTTAAAATTTGGAATGTGAATTCCAGGAATAAAATTGTAAGTGCTAAAAAGTTATCAAACGAATCGAATAAAAGTAAAGAATTTGTCAATACATGTGGTGTTTGGCTTATAACATTAACTATAATTTTCCGTGGATTTTTATTAAAGGTTATCATTTAATGATAACAATAAAATTATTCGCCCTATAAAGTTAAAACAGTTATATCTCTTCCCACATTAATATCATAAATGTCTATCTGATAGGAGTACGAACTAGCATAAATTTGTTTATACATGGATATATTTGCGTTATATTTTGACAGTTGTTATTCTTGGTTGTGCATTGCGATCATCATATTCAACGTATCCACGATTTTCTTTCGTAGGTGGTTGATTTTTCCTCTTGGTTCCGTCATTTTCGACTACGCGTTGAGTTTGACTTCCTGCTGTCATTAGTTTATTCACACTAACGACTGAAAATATAATTTGATCTACCTGGGCTGACATATATTTCGGTAATTCATTTCATTTGGCATCTTCAGAAATCGAAAAAATAGTACTCTAAATACTAGACCAGATTTAAGCAAATGTGGTAACCCCATTGGAGACAGATCTATTTGTATTTTAAATTTTAAACTCACTAACGAGTAGTATCCAGCAAAGGCTCTTAGAATTTAAAAATCTAAATGCATCTAGGCATGGAGTACTTGAAAACACTCATTTATATACATCCTGCAAAATGCCGTCTCAACATACTCTTTCAATTCAATAACTTTAATATCAAATACTCGGTTTTCATAATCTCGTCAAATGGGCAGAACGTTAATGGGAGGCGGATAATGAGAAATATTAAAAATAATTGTGGTGTAACGGTATGATGTCAAAGTAATCAAAATATGCATAATTATATATATATATATATATATATATATATATATATATATAACATATATATATATATATATATATATATATATATATATATTACAACTATTTCTGAACACCTGTTACTCAAGTAAAGGCAGCATGAACGGAAAGTATAATCTCATGCACATTCGTTTCGTGCTTACTGGCGACTCATCAGTAGGAGCCGGTATTACGCCCTTCACCCACTATATATTTGGTCGAAGAATGTGGGATAATAGGACGGTACAATCTCCTAGACGAATGTGTAAACCAGCAATAGTGAAGCTAACATCATATAAAGTCTAAGACAATGCGACTTCAACGCTTACTCACACTATATAATATATATACCGAGTCTGTAAAGGATACTAACACTATGACTATTGTGTTAGTAACCGATACGAACATTATATTACCGAAAGGGTACATGGTACTAACAATATGGTTTCCGAGCCGGTACTTGATACTAATCTGATGGATATCAATTTATACTATAGTTCACCAAATTGAGAATTACAACAATTTATGAACACCTGTTACTCCAGTAAATCCATACACTCTGGTCTTGATCTATATCAGTTATCACATTTCGCGGTAAGCATGACATCATTAAATTCAATATATAACAGTTAAATACTGTTTGTTGCGGAGAACTAATATATATTGCAAGTATGTATTAGGTGTTGCGAACCTAGTAACAAATTAGTTCAGTTGTGCTGTCTTTGGTTTATCCTTCTGGTCACAACTGAACTAATTTGTTACTAGGTTCGCAACACCTAATAAATACTTGCATATATATTAGTTCTCCGCAACAAACAGTATTTTTCTGTTATATATTGAATTTAATGATGTCATGCTTACCGCGAAATGTGATAACTGATATCGATCAAGGCCAGAGTGTATGGTTTACTGGAGTAACAGGTGTTCGGAAATTGTTGTAATTCTCAATTTGGGTGAACTTTAGCATAAACTTATATCCATCAGGTTGGTATCATGTACCGACTCGGAAACCATAGTGTTAGTATCCGGTACCTCTTCGATTTCAAAAAAGCGTATCAGTTACTAACACAATAGCCATAGTGTTAGTATCCTTTACGAACTCGGTATACATATTATATAGAGTGAGTTAGCATTGAAGTCGCACTGTCGTAGACTTTAGATTATGTTAGCTTCACTACTACAGGTTTACACATTCGTCTAGGCAGATTGTACCGTCCTATTATTCCACATTCCTCTACCAAATATATAGTGGTTAAAGGGCGTAATACCGGCTCCTACTGATGAGTCGCCAGTAAGCACGAAACGAATGTGCATGAGATTATACTTTCCGTTCATGCTGCCTTTCGTTTATCCTTCTGGTCAAAACTGAACTAATTTTTTACTAGTTTCGGAACACCTAATACATACTTGCAAGTATTATACTTATTTTTTATTTTATACAATATTGTTTGTCCATTTTTTACAAAGTAAACATATTGCTAAATATTAAAGAAGATTTTTTCATCATAATTTTTATTTTAAATACTGAATGAGAATGAATTTTTTTAAATTTTGGTTTTGTCCTCCCTCAGAAAATCCTAATCATTCCAAAACTTCCAGATAGAATAGATACTTTAAATTGAATTTGCAATCATATTTGGTAATTAAGTGTCTTCCTTAGCAGTGCAGAAGAAACAAACTTAAAGTGGCCTAATACTTTTTACCATCAAGGGGAACGTTTACAATCGGCCAGAGGCTGTGACATTAATACAATCAATTAGTCACCAAATAGAAAATCCAAAAGAAATTAAATAAATCTCAATTACTTAAAATCTTGAAGAGACGGACAAAAATTCCGAGAGATAAATTAATGTAATACTCGCCGCAAGATCTTGACAAATGCCAAGCTTATTTCAAATTTATTAGTAACATATGCAATTTTATTCACAAAAAGAAAAATGCAGTTTTGTTAAATTCATAGAGCAAAGCTCTATAAGCGGTAAAACTTTAGCACTATCAAGATCAATCGTAGTAAATGTGACATCATCGACATTCAAAGACTGTCCAATCGTTACAAAGAGATATTAATGTGAGCTCTTTTGACTAAAAGTATAAAATACCACTGGGCCTGATCCAAGCCGTAAAACAGAGCACGATTTTTATACATAATTCTTCTGCTTATGGTGAATCCATAAACGAGATCACAAATAATTTATATAAATTGAAATAATACAGTTGAAAAAAAGACAAGTTAACAAGTAGTAGAACAAGTATCAACGTTAGTTTAAATAATAATGCAAAAAGAATTTTTTATTCAATGAATCAATCTGATGATTGATGAGAATGCCTGGAAGAAATCCAAAATGCTAAACAATTTTTAACCGGCCAATTCAGAATATATGTAAAACCAATTTCTAACCGAACTAAAAATCTGTTTCAATCATCAATTCATCACGATTCTGCTAAGTATTTACAATTATTTGAACGTCAGCCCCAAAAAAGAAAATTAGAGCGTTCTTGGCCTCAATACCTGCTAAATCATCCACCCCCTTAGGAGTCGGTCTCGGAACCCTCCTTGAGCGCTCATGAGCTACAGCGAGTGATCCGACGGGTACATCAAATAAAACGATGCTCTGCTCTGTGTTCACAATTACCACCCAATAGAGACCATCTTTGACACCATGCAAGGACAGGCTCCACATTCGTCAAAATGCCGTAGTCCCCGGCTCGTGCTCGATTGGGTGTAGGACATTTGGTATTAGTTTGGCACCGTGTGGCGAAAATATATTAAGTTAATTGTTGCAGGTGCTTCTGAATTTCTGCAATGGTGCAGCGCGCATGGGGTCTTTGAGTTTGGGGTTCGCCTGGCAGTCATAACTGCCAGCCATAGATCATGATTGCCGGAGCATATCCTACATCTGTTGATACTGTAAATAACATGGTCCTCACGACCAAATATAATTTGTCTCTCTAGGACACCGGGGACTCGTTGGACCTACATCGCATTACCCCTGTCATCGTCCGTTGTGCTCCTTTTGCGTTCGCGTTATTCTGAGAATGGTATGTGGCTACCCGGAAATACTTTTATATGCAGGTTCTTGCAGAACTAGTGAATTCTTACGACTCAAATTATACACTCTGTTTGTTAACAATATACTGTGAAGTACCAAGTGTACTGAGCGAGCGTTCTTCTAGGTTCTTCATAATATTCTTTGCTATGACTTGCTTCATTGGTACTAACTCGACAAATCGGGTAACTTATCGTCCATGGAAAACATACAGACAACCCCGCCATCAGCTACCAAAAGTGGATTCACTAATATGATATTCAAAAATTGGTTTCGAGCAGTGGCATCGAAACATTCCCTCTAAACGTTTTCTTTTTTTCGGTCTTACAACACTCACATGTATCGACACTGGCGATAAAAACTACAAAAATGTTTGGACATGCACTACAGACGACAACAATCGCGCCTTCAATGTGTTGATGATGCGTCCAACGTTGAGATGTCTCTGTGTTTCATAGAAAACACTATTTTTCCTACCTGTATCTCCTGAAGCATGTCCAACGCTATAAATATTGCGATCACCGATGTATCCTTTTTTGAATGTCTGACTATTCCTTGCCATTTGGCATTATTGCCCTGTTCTACAGAGACCTTAATATATGGTCATACTTGAACAACAAAAATTCTGATGAGCGTTTCTCTTGCCGCAATCTCGATACCGACTCGAATTTGAACTGCTGCATTATAATCCTCGAAGACAAAAAGAGCTCGGTACTACTAGTTTCTTATTAATACTTGTTGACCGCAAATGCAATAATGATTTGTGTTCGGTAAAAGTGTCTATATGCTCAACAATAACAAAATATCTTAACTTTCGCTGTGTCCATTGTATGGCCCGTAGTTCCTTTACGCTGGTCGTATATTTTTGCATTGTCTTAGTGAGAGTGTGACTTCCGTTCACTTGTAATGATGCGCATTTGCCAGTTTTACGAGTCTGTTACAACTAACATGTCTCCTATCGGGAAAAAATACTGGCTTCTATCAATTTCGGCATATTTCGAATAAACGATTGTTGTGCCTTATCCATGTAACAAAACAAAAACAACAGTAAAAATTATAAGTAGATTTTTTGTATAAACTACCTTATGCAATGCTTATAAATATCCTGCTTTATAATGGAAATTTAAATAAAATGGGGCTAAAATTTATATCAAGCTCGCAAATTTTATTTGAATAAATGACACGTTACTACTTGCAGAGTCATGTAGTCATATTGATCAATTAACGGTTGGATAAAATAAACAGACAAGTTCGCAATTCTAATTACTTGATAAAGTCACATTTTTTAAATATTCGTTACGCCTACTTTGGATAAATCAGTAGCAAATTCATCTTACAAACAAATTTTGATACGTTAAATTTGCCTTACCAAAGCTATGGGCGTCAATTTGCTTTCGAGTTAAGTGCGTTATATATTAAAATTGAACACGGTTTCTGGAGAGACTTAGTTTCATTAATGTACTGTGGATAAAATACGGTTATTGACAATATTTTCGCTTATATTTCGCATCTTTTCTTTCTTAAAATCGCTCTCTATGCCATCCTAGCAAATTTTGGCTAGATGTTTGTCATTTACACGTCAATTATTTGCTGGACATTAGATAACACGAAATGACGATACACTAAATGCTAATTCGTCTGTGTTATTTTATAACATTGACATTCGTAAGTATTTAAAATCAAAAAGTTCTCATTGCAGTTTATCATCTTTATATATGGCTTATTAATTTCAAATTTGTCTGATTGGAACATTGAGCAGGTTCAATTATTTGTGTAAACTTTCAATCTTGTCTTCTTTAAAGGTCAAGCTTTCTATTAATGTTAAATTATGAAGGCATTTTTCTTTTTGTCTGCTTCAATCTTTATATATGGTGTTTTTTCGTTTATCAGTAATGATTTTATTTTTGCTCATTTTTTAAAAATTTCATAAAGCTTTTAGATGTTTAGGTATATTCACAATGGTATTATAACTGAAGATAGGCTTCCAGCGTTCATTTCTGTTTAGCATTGGAAGCAGATTACTTTTCGGGTGTTCAGTTTTATCTCCTTCTTATAATCTCGGACACGCTTTTTGTAGACGTATTCCTTCAATATGTTAAGTTTAAAAAGCAATAATTTATTTCTAATTTAAATTTTTTATTAATATATTTTTACTTTTTGACTAAAACACTAAAGATTCGGTGTAAAACTACATGCCCACAGTTATTGCTGGTATTTCACACTTATTTTTACTAATGTTTATATGTCGCAAAATGAAGTGCCTTTAGTAAATTCCGCTCTAAATTTATAGTGTTAGTAAAATATATTTTGAATGATATGCAATTTTTCCAACTATATAATGCTTTCTTTACACATCTACAAATTAATAAATGCTATAAACCCGTAAAAATCTATATTAATATATGTCAGATTGTGTTTAATATAACAATATATTGTATACTCATCTACAATTCAGATCAATCACTGAGACTACTTATAATTTAATTTTATACTTATAAAAAGAAATTAAGTATCAAACATACATTTACTATATGTTTTCATTATGACACTTGACAAAACCGATGTTTCTAATTAGGAAATAATTATTGGAATGGAAGCGGAACGGATTGGTTTGGAATCTCTCTTAATACGGAGCCATAGAGACCCTCAATTAATTTAATATGCAAAGTCGAAATCTAGTTCCATAAAATCTTCCACAATTAAGTTTTTTGTCATTAAATTGGATGTGTGCTTGTTTCGTTATCAACATTGGCCTTTACCGCAGGTTTTTGCCGTAATTTAATTTACGTTTTGGTAGTCTTCTTATTTTAATTGGAATCATGATTAACTGGTAAAAGCAAAATTAAATGCGTTAAAATCTGTCTTAATTAAAAAATTACTCCAGAATTTTTATTTATCATAAAGGATGATCTGACAATAATGTAATAAAGTATTCGTTTAAATCAGGTATTCACCGGCGCTTACTAATAAGAACTGTTCTTCTTATTGTAGCACGCCAAACAAGTGGTGGAGTCAGCTTATAGCGAACAAATTATTATCTTATAAATACACAGAATTTAAGAAAAAACATTGTAATAATCTTACATGTACGATATACACATTAAACCAAGTTAATTTCTGAACACAACAAAAATGTATCGAAAGTTTGTTCTTCTTGTTCCGCAGGTGGCTCTCTCACAAAATTATAAAAAATGTACCTCAATAAATAAAACTAATCAAAATTCCACTTCAATTATAGCAGTTCTATATTCTTAGTGAGCTATGCATCATTACTCTCAGTTCCAGGCAATAAGTGGATCAACGGGCACAAAACAATTTGATAAGAGAAAATGGCACGAAAGACTAACGTGTCTTTTGTCAAGAAAAATCAAAGGATTCGGAGAAGATTTAACTTCATCCAAATTTATATATTATAAGAAATTCTGCAAAATCTGTTTTTACAAAAGAATTCTCATTTATACCATCAAAACCGAACCGGTTTACGCATAAGCAAATATAATTCATCAGCTGCCAAAAAACCAAAATTCTTAAAACTGAAATAGGAAACATCAAGTTTGTTTAGAATTTAACCAATTTTTCTCGAAACACGTGGCTCTTTTAAAAGGTGAGAATTCGTTCATCAATTTTGGACATACCCATGCAAAATAGCTTAATTATATCAATGAATCTGCTGTACAGTTTGATAAAAATTATTTTGTTATATAATACATATAACAAAAGAATACATTGGGATATTAATTTTAGGAAAACAATCTTTTGAAAAAATTGTATACGTACATGATATTTTAATATTATAATTTTATACCTTTATTTAATAACATTCATTTGTTTGGAATTGTGCCAGTTAAAGGTCGGAATCAATGCCGAGTCGGACCTGCATGAATAAAGGTATGACGAAAAAACGTTAGATTTCATATAAATGAAAATTGCATGCAAAGCCAATATTGGTGATGTTTTAGATTTCTTATGGCCCCAGTTCCAATATGATCGAGATAGTTCTGTCAAGAAACTTATGAGATCCAAATAAGGACGAAACCGGTTTACCTAATAAACTGCATTTCCAGTCTAATACGGTGTCTTCTTCACACCAAAAAGAAGCACATTGACAAATCTTGCCATTTCATCCTAATTTAATATCATTTCGACGTGTAGTTCCGTGTTTACCCTGTTTTGATTTATCGAGAATGACTTTGCTGGAACATTAGAACCAAGGAAATGCAAAATGAAACCCATGTGGACGAAACTGGCAAAAACAAATTCTTGCTTTTATTGATATTTGCATGATATACGCGGCTTGTGTAGAAGGTAAAACAAATCACGAATTTTACAATTTTGGAATATACTTGATGTATGCGAATAAATGGTAAAGTGAGACTTTCTGTCAAATTGCACTCTATAGTTTACTTTCTTTAGCCTTTACATAAGGACATATATTTAATGAAATCATACAATTTACCTCTTATTCTAAACCAATTCATTAGGCGGGCTGGTGTATATAATATTAGTAAAGATCCCGAATGTTTTGTACATATTTAAGTTCAAAAACATTGCAGAGTTGGATCAATTTGAAGAAAAGGTTAATAAAAAACATAAGTTGGCGTCGTTGTTCAGGTGCAAGATAAAAGAAAATGATCTTATATCTAACATCGCGGAAATTCGAGAATGAACTCGACAAATGCCCAAATGTGTAAAACCTGTCGAATATTTGAATTTAATTTGTTATGAAATATTATATTTAGTTGATAATAAAACTCATATAAATAAATCCTGTCATTGACCTTTGAATAAATTACACATCACTGGGTGGTACGTTGTCTCTCTTATATGGAAAGACAGGTAAATAATAACCAAAACCTAAGCTAGATAACATTGTGCATAGGATTGACCTAAAGAAAAATGACAATTAAACACAATTTTTTCCATCACTGGAACATTGCATACAATGCACATCTTCCTGTTTCAAATTGGTCTGCTAAAATTTTAATCAGAACCGGACTTGTTGTTAATAAGGACGAAACCGGTCTCCATGGTGAATTGCTCTTTTGTCATGTTTTATTTATTGTGTATATTGAACACACACACACTACTTACTTACTTTACTTTACTGCGGCTGACTCCTTTTAGAGGATAAGCCGGCTCCAATGACATTTCATGGGTTCTTGGGAATTTGGTACAAGTGGTGTCCCTCACTCGGAACACACACACACACACACACATATATATATATAACATATATATATATATATATATATATATATATATATATATTCATTTTTATGCATTCATTTAATATCTTTAACCAAGATGTCATGTTTAACAATAATTGATTGCGCGGGTGGTGGTAACAATTCATTAAATCAAGTTTGCGTGCTTGAAGTAAAAACAAATCCTATTGTATTTAAGCATTCGTTAAACAACATAGCAAAACCACCTTCTGCCGCACGCATTGACGCGTTTTGATCTTCCGTGATCATCTTCTTTAGATTACGACGGCAAAGTGACTGGCGAGGATCAAACCGCATTGCATATATATGGAAAGTAATATTTGATATGTGGCTCTCACCTCTAGTAGTCTCGCATACACTGTACTTGAATGTAAATTTATGCTGAACAATTTCTATACTGTCAAGAACATTAGCTGTTTGCATCTTTCGCCTGAAATAAATATATCGGAAATACAATTAAACAATAATTGATTGCGTGGTTGATGGTGACAATTCTTTATATCAAGTCAGTGAGCATGAAGTAATGACCAATCCCTTTGTATTTACCCAGTCGTCAGACGTACGCACTGACGCCTTCAATTATGCGAGACTACTAGAGATGTGAGCCGCATATCTGATTTTGTTTTCCATATATATGCAATTCGGTTTTAATCCTCGATAGTCAGTTTTCCGTCATACTCTGATGATGATCATGGACGGTCGAAACGCGTCCGTGTGTGCGACTGCTGGTAGTTTTGTTATGTTGTTCGATGACTGGTTACATACAGTGGGATTGGTGTTTACTTCAAGCTCGCAAACTTGAAATAAATGAAGATTTCATGTTGTTTTCCTTATTGTTGCACAACGGAGATTCCTAGCTGGAATGGCGGGTGAAAATCAATGCCATGATAAGATCCATATGTAAGACGGACAGGACAACTAAATATTTTAATATGCGACAAAAATAGCATGAAACTCGCGATTTCTTTGGTCACGTTAACAAGTTTTAGGCTTCTGAAGGAAAGGAAATTAAGTTCAAATTCTATCTGCCGCAAATTCAGAAATAAAATGTATAAGGGCCTAATCAATTTTAAAATGATCTGTTGAAATATTAGTTAATTAACATTGCCGGATATAATCCACAGTAAAGTAAAACTGACCATAAAAATAAGGTCGAACATAACGGCCTCGTTCCATATAGTACAAGTTGAAAGACCCTACAGCTAATTCCACCAATTCAAATTCTGCCAGCAGTGATTTTGTCTATTACTTGATAAGTGCGTAATAATGAAAAAATGCTTCTACTTTCATGAATTGCCTCCGATTTCTAAAGCAGCGTTTAGTTTATCTTGAAACTATACGTACGTGTATCCTGCCAGTCACCATTAATTTAGTAAGTGTTTCCCTGAACTTATTTGTGCAAGTCTTATATACACAGATTTGGAATAGCTATTTTTATCATAAGTTTGAAATTAATGCCGACTAGGATATCCACTAAAGAAATACTGGGCAAAAAATAAGTTTTAGTTTAATGTAAAATTGCTCGTAATGCGAGTCTGGTGTCATACTCTATGAAGTGGAAAATTGCAAAAAATGCGCCAGATCGAAAAAGCGCGGCGACAATGCTTGCATGTAATTAATGCGTACTCAATAAAAACGTAATTTGTCCGTTTACAGAATATGAAATTTTTATTTAATATTAAAAACATACACATAGTTTGTCTTAAAATTATTTTCTATAAAATTTCGCAATCCCATGAATTTAACTCTTGGTTGGTAAGTAAGAACTCCGGTATTTTAATCAAGTGGCGGGTTATGATTTGGCTGTCTATTAATTTTAAAAGTAATTGTTTATTTACCAAGTATATAGTACCCAATTTGATTTATATAAAACAAATATGTTTAAGTAATTTGTAAAACAGATGAAGACAGTTTACTACAGCCATACACAGATAAAAAGAATTTGATGAATATAACAATGTAAAAGATCTCTCAAATATGTTTTTTTATTTCAAGAGGTTCCTGAATTAAAATATTGTATCTCAAATGTTGATCTTTTGTATAATGTTTAAATCAGCTATTTGTATGCATTTGAAACTTAAATTGTGAAATAAATCATGTATTGAAATAGAAATTTATCAAAAAATAGAAAAAATATGCATACTTTCTTACTTAATTTAAATAAAAAGACACAAAAATGGCTGAAATAAATGTTATACATGAACCAAATATCCTTGGGAATTAGTTGCTACGTTGAGATATCAATCATACATTTAACTAGTCTTTTAAAATACAGAATAGAAATAATTTAAATCAAGTTTGCAAACTTGATTATATATATATATATATATATATATATATATATATATATATATATATATATATATATATATATATATCAGTATAGACTAAGTCTTATGTGCTGTAGAAAAGCGATACATTCAGTGGTCCAGTTTATTACTAATTAGGAACTGTTCCTATGATGTGCAGAATTTGTCACGGACAGTACATGAAATGTTATATAAAGTGCTGCGGTGAGCAATATATGCAATTTTGTATTAAGTGATATGCACATTATAAAAAATTAGTTAAAATGAGACAAAACGAATTTTAAAAAATAGCATCAATGAAGGTATAATCTCGCGTACACATGATTTACGTTCTTACTGTTCACTCATCAGCAGGAGACGGTACTGTGCCTTAAGCCAATTATATATTTTGTCAAGGAATTTAAGTCAATGAGACAGTGCAATCTTCTATACGAGTGTGTATAAAAGTGATAGAGGAGTCTATTTAATTTAAAATATTCTACAAAACAACTTTAAAGACAACTTACTATATGCAATAAATACCAAGTTTGTAAAGGGAACCAACACTGTTGTTGATGAATCAATACATAGTAACAACACAATGGATTGCAAGATGTGTTACATTTCACAAAAAATGAGAAATATAACTATTTTTGCACACCTTTTACTCGATCATTTCCAAATAACCTGGCTTAGTAGTCGCATTTTTAAAAACTTAAAATGAAGTTAATTCCAGGTAGTGGAGATTGTACCCTTCAATTACCCAATGTCCCTTGACAAAATATATAGTGGATTTAAGTCGTAGTAATGGCTCCAATTAATGTGTCGCCAGTAAGCACGAAACGCATCTATGCATGAGATTATTTATTTGGTTCACGTTAAGTTGTGTTTATACTTCTGGTCTTATTTGATCTAATTTGTTACTAGGTGCACAAAACCATATGCGCAATTGCGTACTCATTAGTCGTTTACAACAAACATTACATAACTGGTATATATGCAATTTCGTGATGTCATAACTATCGATAAATGTGATAAATAAATCGATCAAAGTCAGAGTGTATGGATTTGCTAGAGTAACAGGTGTTCAAAATTATTTGTGAAATTTTGCTTATTTTGAAATCCATTGTGATAGTAACATGTCCCAACTCGACAACCGTAGTATTATTATCTTCTATAGGCTCGATGTGTATGAAGTCGCATTGTCGAACACTTTATTTGAAGTTAGCATCACGCTTCTTGACCAAATATATGGTGTTATAGGGCGTCGTACCAGCTCTTACGGATGAGTCGCCATTAAGCATGAAGCGCCTATGTAAAGGAAATTATATCTTTCGTTCATGGTGACTTTGAATTATCCTTCTTACTTTACTTACTTTACTGCGGCTGACTCCTTTTGGAGGATAAGCCGGCTCCAATTTCATGGAGTTTCTTGGGAATTTGGTACTATTTTTTTACTAGACGCGCAACACCTAATACACAAGCATATTAAGAGTTCAAAATAAGGATGCGACACATCTACTAGATGAGTTGCCTTTTCCATATTACATAATGATTAGTTTGAATCAACATATATATTTAATGGGATTGATGTTTATATGAAGAACCAAATCTTCATTTTAATAATCGTTATGACCGGCGACACAACCACTGGTCGTTTAATTATAAGGAATTTTTAATTAGGACTACCGAAATTACGCGTCAATCTCTTTGATTGTTTCCAGGTCATAGAAATTTTGCGCAAATTTTTCCTCACACATTCTTAACAAGCATCTTTCTACTTTAATTTGTATTGAAATATGAGATGCTTGGACTGTGGACATTTAAGTAAACGAAGTCATTAAATGATATGTCATTAGAAAAATTTAAAGGCTACAACTCAAATACTGAAAAAATAGCTTAAAGCGAATTATAATAACAAATGATTCCTGAACTCCAAATTTATTGTTTGATTATATCATCATTTATTAAACTAGTTGCAGAGATTATATTTTATGTTCATGCTCATTTTGGTCTATCTTTCTTGTTATTTTTGCACTTACACGTTACTAGGTACATTATAAATAATTGCATATTTATTAGTTCTTCGTAACCAAGAGTACATAACTATTATATGCTTATATTAATAAGTTTGGCATAAGCATTTAAACTTAACTTATCATTTAAAACATAAAAGATTGGTTTGAATTATGATTAGCAGAGATATATTTTATAAATTCTTTTCATTTTAAAAAATAACTCGTCGGACATGTCATCCGCACAAGCATATCAGTAAATAAGACATTGTATTATGTTTTTGTGAAAATATATTTAACAAACTTTTGCATGTAAACTGCAATAAATAAAATACAAGAAGGCTTTTGCGTTAGTTATTGTCATGTATCAAATACAAATATATTCTGATCATCGAAATAGTGCCAAATATTCAAACACAGTGTTTATAATTCAGAAGAATACAATTTTCAATATATGAAAAATAAATCACTGTGCCTGAAGCAAGCATAGTGCGGAAAACATAATAATGTTTATACCATGAAATAGTTATTTCAAGTTTAAGTTTAATAGATTAAGAAAATAACAGAATTGATTATTAGAAAAATTATTGGCTCAATGGATTCTAAATCGGAGAAACTTCTTTTTTGCTACCTTTATTCGCCTTTTCAATTCTGTTAAGTAGTCAAACTACTCAACTTGACTAAAATATTTGTGTGACGGTAAATTATCGATTTCTAAACCATTAAAGATGAGAATTAGAGCTTAGATTGATATACAATTTACAAATTTTTATTTCAGTTCTAAATTTTATGGTTGTTATTGGGTCGAATAAGTTTACATAAAAAGAATTTTTTAAATAAATTTTGAATTCTTAACTTGTTGTAGCCTTTTTGAGCAACTAAGCTAGTAAAATTGACAAACTGGTATTTATTTCACGTCCACAAACAAGAATTCAATTATGCATAGTGTTGCGTGTAAACTAGAAATTTCTGGTGTGAAGGCCACTTATAAAAGCTAGGAATTCAGCGAAATACACTGATGATTATAATTCGATAACCGCGTTTCACCATCAGCCTATTTGATCTGTACTCCTTAGTTAAATAATGCACGCTTCATGGCTTTGTTGCTCACTCCAACACATACAGAGACCACACGTAGATCAAAATTAAAAGTAACTGAAATTATTATAAATAAATATGTATAAATTATTATAAAATGAAAAATTATAGTCTGCATTTTGGTTTTAAAATTTGTTCTGCTTTTTTCTTGTTTTCTGACATGCGATCGATAGAACGTCGTTCAGTTAGTGTAAAAGGACTAACTTTCTTTAGTAAGCAATAAAAGCGTTCATGGATTTACAAAACCAGCTTTGGTGGAATGCTTTTACTATATAGGCCTTCTAGCAATTTCTTAATATTTATGTCGATATTAGGTATAATTAGCCGGTCATCAGGATATTTGCGCACTATTATTTGGCGAAGTCAAAGTCTACTGAGAAATGAATCAAAGGCTACAGTACGCTTAGCTACGTTGCCAAGTAACAGATTATGTAATTTATTCGAACTCCTTGCCAATATTAATAACAAAACTAAAGTGGCGTTTGTTGAAAATTTAAGTAACTTAGAGTAGTTGATCTTTCAACGTAGCAACAGTATTGATCCTATATGATAAAATGTCTTATTCGTAATTTCACTATTTTTATGTATGTGTAAAGTAGATCGAAATGTACCAGCTAAATCGTAGCAAAGTTTAATTTGAAAATCATGGTTGAATTGAATGTTTCTGAATGAAAATGTAAAGGCTATATTTGAATTTCTTTATATATTTAATGTTTATTGTCTATTTATAATTAATATACTAAGATTCTCTCAGTATGTGAAGTTAGTTCAGCTACTCAACACGTAAGGGTATCATTTGTCGTCATCAATGTCATAATGCATTATTTCGCTACCTTTATATTAATCACGTCCAGATTTTCCATTAAACCGCGTTTTATCTTTTATTTCGCCACTTGAACTTGTGTGGTTATGGGTACTTAAAAACTATGGCTTTAATTCCCTAAATGCACAATTTTGCTCATTTAATTTGAATTATTTCAACTTTAATTAATTAAATGCTGCCTTTTAATTTCAGGTTTGTGGTTATCAAAAAAGCCATGACACCATTTTTAACTTTCATGCGAATTAGTGGACGTAAATTCAGGAAAACTGCAAGTATTTAACGTTCATAATGAACTCTGCTTCACATATTTATGCGTGTCAGTTAAATTCTCATCAACATTGAAAAATTTATATGGTATTATTTGAAAGATATTTGCCCAGCGCTATCATTTAATTTACATATCGACGAAAGACTTACGCAGTCATCTTTTCGCACTAGTAGTTCTGTGATAATCAGACTGATCATTATTTCTACGTACACACTGTGTCAGTCTCTTTGATGGATGAGTGCAGCTTGGTCCCGTTACTCTGAAGGCTTCTTGAAAATTTGTACTAAGCACTGCAAATTTTTGAATATCAATTCCTACCGATTGGTGGACAACTGTCTGTCATTACAGACTCATGGAAGCA
Organism: Eudiplozoon nipponicum; assembly: GCA_029291075.1. NCBI lineage: Eukaryota > Metazoa > Platyhelminthes > Monogenea > Mazocraeidea > Diplozoidae > Eudiplozoon > Eudiplozoon nipponicum. Next base: position 86,479 of record JAQBSW010002315.1, read on the forward strand.
ACAGGAAATAAGGTAGTGAAACATTAACAAACAGCCAGCATTAATTGATAATACTTTACTTTCGTGGAGAGTTCAAACTATTTGGAAGCCTGCGGAGTGACGGAACTAGTCAGAACTCAGGTATCACAAAGACGGACAAAACATGCATTTTCAAATGTGTAGCAATTAAATTATTTAAGAATATTAGATTCATGTCGACTAACCACGAATGAAAATCGTGGTTATGCTAAATAGATTTCTTCGTCAGTAAAATATAAAGTTCATGCTTTTACTATTAGTTAGCTAATTCGAAATTAGTATCTGCTGAATTTGCGTTCAAAGTTTCAAAAATAATATTCGCAAATGCAGACATGCATACATTATTCGACTTTCCACTCGAGATACCTATTTAAAAAAAGCAAAAGCCTTCATAAGCACCCGCTTTTGTTCTATGGTTAGCAATTATCACTGGTATAAGAGAATATTTCTGTAATCTTTATTAAGCATACGCCGATCTAGCAAATCATGGGTTTATGCAATGAAAATATCACTAATTTTGATAACAAATTCCTTGTTCTTGAGGCAGACAGTCATTCAGTATTTCACATTTGCAATAAAAATAAATCTGTCAACGCATAGAAAGCAGCTGTCAGTTCTGAGAGGCAGTGCGATATTTAATCAATATATATGGTAATATCCAAATAAAGATTCGGTATTAATCAATTCAGTTAAAACGGTACTAACAATATAACAAATTTGTGCAAGTTCAATACAATTTAACGACGGTTTTAGGCTGCTATTCAAGAACTGTCTAACTGCTTGTCCTTTAATTGAATGCTTCAGAATAGAAAAAGGCGTGATGTTTGTGCTTTATTATTGAAATTATAAACACAAAATGGAATCAATTGTTATAAAAAAGAATTTGAATAAGCAGGCATGAGCAAGACTAAAAGATACAACCTATATTAAACTTCCTTTAAATTGGAACGTTGTTGCCCAAAAGGTAATTTTGTAGCTCAAGTCTTGCGAAGTAAAATATATGCAAGACCAACAGGGGTGCCAGAGGAATATATATAATTTACTTTACGTTATTTATGCATCGCGGTTTGATCATCGTTGGTCAGTTTGCTGATGTGTTTTGACGACTGACATGAAATGAGGAAGCGCAACATTAATTACGATTGACATAGTTCTGTTATGTTGTGCAACAGAATGAATTAAAAAAATTACGATTTTATCGGGTCCGCAATAGTGAATTAAACAGTTGTCTCAACAAAATTATTTATTAGTGCTTAATTTTACCAATTGTTAAAATGTGGCAAAACAGCAAAAAGTTAGTCTTTGCCCTTCGTAGATGTTTGCAGTCGATATTAATTTCAACAAGGCATAAAGCAAATTCTTTTTATGTAAGTAAAATTTACTTATTTTCCATGCCTCATAAATTTATTGTGTTTTTTGCTTATTAATCAGTTTGATCATCGAAGTTCTGAACACAGCATAACGTGTGATTCACGATAGTTTTGTTGTTCCACAACCGATTGTACAAAATGCAATCGCCGTTTATATCCGGTCTGGAAACTGGATTTATTTTGCTTTTATCACCACGCGAGCAGTGTAAACGCGTGAGAAAAATCAAATCTTAAATGTGCATCCGCAATTGCACAGATTGTTAATTAAATTTCGAACATATATTCAAGATACCAAGATACTGACTTAGACAAATAAAGAATTGAGTTGGAAATCTAGGCAAACATTATTGATTGACAAATTGAAGCCGCATTTATGTCAGCGAAAATTCAGTTATGCCAGTTGAGCAGGAATTGCAGGAGCTGCGTATTAATGACTGGTCGTATCATTATTTCATAAACGTTGCTTATTTAATCCGTCTGTTTAATGGGCATTTTGATAGCTGAGGCTATTTAAAAAACAAAAATATGACATAATTCGAAAATAAGATTTTAAACTCATAATATCAAAGAATGATTTGATTCAACTTTTATTAGCAAAAGTGCTTGGTGAAATTAAAAACTCGACCAAACGTTTATAAATTACGTCTAATAAAGTAAGTCATTTTTTTTAACCAATTTATATATTATCGGACATTTGTTGACTTTAAACAGGTAAAAATTCAATTTTAGAACGACATTTGCTAATATAGCAGGCAGTAGGCTTCATTAAGTAGTGTTTTGCACATTCAAATTGGACATACGTATTACCGGAGATCTTCCACATAATGGAAGACAAAATTGGTCATACGCATATGATGTAGTTGCACCACAGTCTACAAACGATAGTGTTTACCAGCACACTACACCCATTCTAATTCAGACTGGATTAATATCGACTTCAACGTGCATAAATATACCTGAAAGCAGCATAAACACTTCCACGCAATTTCTGCTCACTTCTGACAATGGTATATTATTATGTTTTATCCAATTAAATCAAAGTGCCTGGCAATTTTTCGATTGCAACCAGATATGCCTAACTCTATTTATGGATAAACAAAGAGCTGCGATGCCAAAGTAAACGCGTGTCACAACCTGATTATAAGTGGGAAACAATTTAAACTACCAGCAAATAAAAGGTCAACTTTAAATATTTTATATATATTTATACATTCGTGAAACAAAATCAAGCTCAGCAAGGCACAACTATGTGGTCATTTCCGATTGATACAGTCGAATGTAGAATGTTTAAGGCTATGCTACATGCCAAAACTTAAACGGCTTATCATCAAAGGTAATGCCATCTAACTATTTTGCATAACTTTATGAAAGACAACTACGGTCAGATAAACGCATGTGATACTATCGAGTTCAAACGATTTCATTATTGCTAATCTAGATAACAGCAACACGAACTCCATGGAAACGAACAAATGGTGTCCCTCGATAGAGCCGTGTGTTTAAGATAAAACTAATCAATGCTGCTGATTTCGAGTATTTCGTTAAGACACAATAATCACGTCAAAATGAGATATTGCTTAGCAGTTTTCTTAACATAAGACATATTTACCTCTGCTATTTATGTAAAATTCCTTAGTTAACACTTTAAAATTATTAAACAGGGCTTCTACAATATGTCATTTTACAATAAATATTGAAAGCTTTAGGTTCACTCACAGCATCATGCCATAGATGTTTATTTACTGCCTAGCAACCACTAGCCTGATTAATTTTCCTATGGTAACTACTGAACTCATTTAACATAGTTTCCAATTGCATTTATACAATACTCTAGTAGCATCCCAGAATATATTTGATACATATTTAATAAAATTATAGCGACCAGCTAAATTACAAACGCCCTACCTTATCTCAATGGTTGCAAGCTTCAATTTGCTTTAAGAATATAGGACATTTTAAGTGAGTAAATAAACGAGGCAATCACCGTATAAGTAAATAGGTCAAATTTATATCATAAAACTAAATGGGTCAGAGAAATGACATTTTTATGTTAGCTCAAAATATTCCATGTAGTCAATTTGAATATTTTGTACACGTAGTTTGTCAAGAGATGTTACCTTATTTATGATAATACATTTAATTATTAAAAATGCAAATAGATGGCACAATCAGTTATTTTATTTTTTATAATGAAATAAAATCCCATAATACTTTACGCCATTCTTAAATGTGGCCAAATTTTGAAGCAAATAATTGCTACAATAAAATCTGTTTTTAATTTACGAATTATTAATAATTGTTACAGTTTCTTTCTTTAATTCAGTGTTTGTTAAACGAAAGCTAGAATATAAAAGCAACTGATTTGTTGCATACCCAAGGGATTTATAGGTCTATTATTATGTGTTCTTGAAATACCATTTATTTTCACAATAGGTTCATTATGATGGATCAAAGTTTCAAATTGTGTAGCATTGGAGAAGCGAACCATTGAAAAATGGAATTTTCACCTAAATTTTCTACTTTTTATTAATGAACATCTATCTCTATGAAATGACAAAGAATTTCCTACGTATTATAAACAATCAAAATGATATTGGATAATTTTGTGGAAAAAAAGTAGTCTATCTCCATACTTTTTGTTGCCAGGTAAGGCAATCATTTATTCATGGTTCGACAAGAAACATCGCTGTGCATTGAGAAAAAAATTAATACTCTGGTCCGTCATTATAAGACAGTGTCCAGTCTATAAATAAGTGTACATAATAAAATTATTAGGTAAACATTCGATGATACATAATGTCAAAACATTGTATGTCCACTTGAGCGCGATTTTCCTATTATTAGGCAATTATTACGTATCTGTCGTAATTGCTTCACGGCAGAAATCGCACTTGTGTGTATTTGGTTCAAATTCATACGAAATTTGCAATATATCAGATTCATGATACTTTTATTCTCTATCTACATATCTCCATATAATTTTTAAGACGTGTAGAAAATGGGCCGTTTTCTATATACTCGGGTATGCCAAGTGTTACCAAAATTCTATGTACATAGACTAATAATAATATTGACATTGCACAAGATATTTAAACTTATTATTATTATTATTATTATTATTATTGTGTGTAGCATTATTATTGTGTGTGTATTTTTTGTTATTATTAAGTTGGCTTGTGCCAAGCCAACAGACTGTTATGCCATTTAAACAAACAATTTTATTCTTGTTCAAGACCTTTGAAAAATAAAATATTACAGCGATTGACACACACCAAGAGCTAAAACCAGTCTTTACCCCAAGTACAAGCCAACATCAAAGGTATTCTGATAACTTTATTTTCCAGTTTTATTTATTATCCCTTTTGTAACCATTATAACTAACAGGAGGCGACAAATTCAATATTCTTAATGATCTGTTTAGACTAACGAAAAGATTTCAAATTAGCCCGTCTCTATTAAAGTCTTTGATATAACTCACTTGATATTATAGAAACTACAAATATGTACAATTTACATTTGAAAATCATTTTAAGCGATGCTCATTTTCAAAATGTCATCTTCCAGAAAGAAACATGTTTTGAAATAGTTTAAAATTAAAAGAAAAGCGCGTGTATATTCTTACATAAGATTTTTAGAATTTCGTTTGAGTTTTCGATTATTAAAGCAATAAATATTTGTATTTTTTCTTCCTTATATATTTATTTAATTATTTTTTGATTATTTAAGCATTAAGCACTAGTGAATTGATACTGCTTTAAAGATATCTGCATATTTTTAGAAATATCTTCTCTAGACTCTCGCCATTTTAGTTATATTGCACAGTTCAAATAGCAAATAAAATGCCTTATGTTAATTTTCCTACACTAAATATAAATTGTTTGCTCATATTTGGTTTTTCTAGCCTAATTGTATGTGTACAGTGTTTAATACTATTACCAGACAATTTATATGTACTTTAAAATAGACGTGTAATACTTTCCCACAATGATTTATTCAAAATTATTCCTCAGATTCAACCCAATATACAAATGTACGCCAACTCTACTATACGAAAAGATTATTAATCTTCAGCGTCAAGTTCTACTCAACGACTTTGAATAGTCCTATTTTTCTTCAAACAAACAAATTATCTATTAATCGAAATGAACTTAAGAACCACGTTAGCCGTTTTAAATAAGCACACTTGTTCAACATAATCAACTGATTTGCGGAAGAAATAGAACACAAATATATTTTGTTTAAAAGGCAAAGCACTGCATAAGAAAGCTAAAATAAATTTTAATATCAGTTAAAAGTTTTCAAAAGGAATAGACGTAATTAAGCACAGTATTGCATTGGGTTTGCAAAGCCCTGTGGTCATGCCAAATCGCGAAAAAACAGTTTTTCTTTCACGTATACGGACGTTGATTTCTTGAAATAGCTTCCAAATAGGAAGGCATGCTCTTAATTATGCCATAAAGTACTAGATTCTCAACTGAATAGTTTAAATGGAAGTGTAAAAAAGACTTACATATATACAACTACTGATAAAAAATAAAATGAAACTTTAAATTAAATTGACTTCCATTCTTTCAGACAAATGGACATCAATGCCATTTAAAACTGAATGAATGTATAAAAGTTCCGCGTTATTCACAAATAAATAACATTGTGTTTACAATAAAATGACTCAAGACATCTCAATGATTTTCTTCTAAATATACATTATATACAAAGTTATACCTATATGTATTTATATTCTCCTAATGAAAGTTAATCCTTCAGCTGTAATATGAATAAAAGACGCCTCAATAAATACCTTCAAAAAAACTTGGGAGGCAAATATATAATTTTACCTCAAAAAGATGCAAATTTGCGCCTCAATATTTATGTGAATTTTCTATAAGAATTCGGAACTCCTGTAATAAATTCATAAAGCAAAGTCCATTAATGTTTATCCCGAAAGAAAACTTACTTCATGTCTAAACGAGCATTGGTTACGCGGGCGGTGATAAAAATTATTATATTCAAGGTTAGGATGTTGATATACGCACCTGACCCAGTAATTACTCATATGTGTCAGTATAATCTAAGAATTGTATAGTGTAGAAAAGGCAATTCATCCAGTAGACCGGTTTCGTTCTTATTGGGAACTCATCATGTACTGGCCAGAAATCGCCGCGAAAAGAGCTCAAACCTGGGCACGTCTAAATGTTGTATAGTGTGCGGCAGGGTGGCTCAGTAGTTAGAGCACAAGATTCCAAAGCAGACCTGCCTAGGTTCGAGCTCTATCAGTGGCGATTTCTAGCCAGTAGATGATGAGTTCCCAATAAGGACGAAATCGGTCTAATGAATGAATTGCCTTTTCTACACTATACAATTCTTAGATTATACTGACATATGTGAGTAATTAATGGGTCAGGTGTTTAAATCAAGACCGCAACCTTGATTATAATAATTACTACATGTCTCCTAGTAAGTAGAAATATTAACCTTTGTAGGAAGTTCAAAGTATTATAAAAACATGATTTATTAAATATTAACTCGCATTAACTGAAATAGCAATTAAATTAAACGAACATTGGTTGCGCGGGTGGTGATAACAATTATTATAATCAAGTTGGCGGTCTTGATATAAAAACCTGACCCATTAATTACTTACATATGTCAGTATAATCTAAGAATTGTATAGTGTAGAACAGGCAATTCATCCAGTAGACCGGTTTCGTCCTTGTGGGAACTAGCGAGTACTTGCAGTGAGTTCCCAATAAGGACGAAACCGGTCTACTGGATGAATTGCCTTTTCTACACTATACAATTCTTAGATTATACTGACAGCAATTAAATTGTTGCAATAAGATAATAGCAAAACTTGTCGTTACATAGTTTTTCAGCTACGTTGCACTTGAAAAGGAAACCACAATCTTCTGCAACTTAATAAGAACTTAATTACAGCATTTCCATAATTCGCGAGAATGGTATCAAAGTTCACGCATAAGCCTGTATTATTTTCTGAGTTTAGTTCCTTATGAGGACTTCCTCATTGTCAATAACAGCCATTTCATTTAGACGAGACCTGAGGTTCTTCAATTCTTCAATTATTGTGTTAATCTTTGTAATTAATTTACGAATCAGTTTTTAATCAAGTATAAGTAGAAGCTATATAGATGTTGAACAAAATTATTTATTGTAGTTTACTATTATAAAGTATGGCCCTTTATTAAATCAAAAATGCATATTAGATTTTTTAATTTTTATTAACATATGATACTTGATTGATGCATCCAGCATTCTCTTCACTCTTGCCATTTTAATTCTTGCACTTCTGCATTGAAATTCCATTTTTTAAATCTAAATCAGTCCTAAAAAAGAACTATTCAGGTGTTTTCAGCTTAAAAGAGAGCCACAGCATTAGCCTACAAATTCGGACCTAATTTCAAATTGAGGATGATAATTTCCGGAAATAAAAAAGATTTGTTGTGTAGCACCAGTACTCGTCGATATTTACATCTACTGCTTGAAGTTTACTGGCCAAATAATGCAAATTTTGAATACTTGTCATCTAGAAAATGTTTCCAATATCTATTTTTGGTTATATTCAGAACTTTTAATTAAACTGAATATTTCAGTATACGCATACAAACTTGGTATGGAGAGATAATGAGAACCAGAGAGAACAAAGAGAATTTGGCAGAAGTGATTCAAGCAAAATCAAACAAGGCAGGAAAATATATATATTAATAAAACAGCGTTATGAAAAAACAACTAGTCAAACAAATTTGTTCTGAGCAGATTCTTATTAAATCAACAATCAAGATAATTTACTGGGATTACCATTAGACCACGACAAAGACAAAAACTCATTCAGATAGACTGAAAAACAGGCAACGAGCAATTGTACTTAAGAAGCATGGATTGAACATTGATTTTATTGTATCTTATAGCAGTATAAATATTTTTAAGATGTATGCACTCTTCAGAAACGCAGAATTAACTTACAGGTATGCACGTCTTCTTTAAACAGATTTCACATTGGGCTTATTTAAACAACTAGCTGGAGTAAATCAAAGTCGGTAAATTATAACATATCTCTTAATTACTTCAATCTATAAAACAGAGACTCTTGTTAAATGCTTTGAAAATTCTATTACAACTTTATTTGACTGGCCACGAATAAATAGATAAAACAGTATATTTAATCAGCGTAACAAGCTTCATCTACAAGAACGTCACAAAATCCAACATTAGCCATGCCAATGACAACCACCCTGTCAGGAAGACTGAAAGACAGGCAACGAGGAACGGAACGTAAAACACGTATTTCTCACCGATTTGATAGCAACGCGTAGCAGTAAAATGGTAAACAATATATGCACGTTTTGAGCAACGAAGAGCTAACATACCTGTGTGCACGTCTTCGTTAAACATATTTCACGTTGGACCCAATCAAACAACAAGTTGGTGTAAAATTAATAACAGGAATTAATAGAATATGACGACAAGTAACTAGAAGGAAAATTACGAATAACACATCTAACTCACAATCAAATCCTTTCATACATTTTACGTGCTTAGTACAGTCCAAAAAATTATTCTATTAATTGGTCAGTCATTTATACTTAATCTGTAATCAATTTCTGTTTCATTAAGGGTATTCAAAATAATTTAACTGTACAATTCCACTCATAAATTTACTTACAACTATAAAAATGAAAATTTTTCATTTCTTCCGATACAAAAATAACGCAGATACTACTTCTTAAATTATGAGCTGGCATGGCGACCTGAGAAAATGAATCTTCATCCTAGGTAATTTGACTAAGATAAAAGCCAAGCAAAGAACTATTTCACAGGAATTTCATAGTTTAACATGTTTTCGAACAAAGGAGACATAAAGTTTTTCCCATGTCTAAAAATTGCTTTGCTTTAATCGGTGAGCTTGAACTAAGTTACTTTCAACACAATTATTTTTTAAAGTATATATTTATTTTAAAGGTGTGCCTTAAGAAAATTTATGATGAATTTTGCCCTGGGAAAAAATAAATATGAAGTTGACCTTAATTCAATTCATTGGCATGTACATTCATTCTAGAAATACAAGCTTACTTTATTATTGTGATAGCGAGTCACCTCAATATTTTAACAAATCTAAGCATACTAAAATTCAGACTCAATGTGTATACGTGGCTTTCAATTGGTAAAGATAAAAAAGAAACAGGGCTGGAAGACGCATTCACGTTTTCGATACTTTATATATATATATATATATATATATATACCGATCTGCTCTGATGATAATTCCGTAAGGTCGAAACTCTTCAGTAAGTGCGTCTGACTCTTGATCAAAAGTTGGCAATTTGGAACCGTCAAAATGAGCCTCTATAAACGGAAATGTCGATTAAACAGGCTATCTAACAAACAGCTCCATTATATTATAGTGATTATCTCATGGATATTTAGATTACCTGAAAATGATCACATTTACACCATAGACAGGGTCAGAAATTTATTAAAATTGAAGGTTATTCTTGCTTATTTTACCTATTAATAGAATTAACTATCTAGCATTCAAAATATTAGTTTTTAGTGCAGGACGCATTTATTTAACGGTTCATTATATTACTAGAGATAAAGTAAAAGGATATACTGCTTGTGTTTATCTATTAACATTATCAATCAATAGGAATTTATATATATAAATATATATATATATATATATATATATATATTTATCTCCACTCATTCACGACAATTCTGGCAATATTTATGAGTGTCCACTAATATCTAATTTGCTCTACTTGATGAATCGCGTTTTTCATTTTATGCATATATATTTTATAAAAATGGATTTTTATTCAGAAGGATCCTATTTGGCATGAAAATCGAACAACACAATCCCAATTTTACATGTTGCACAAAAGCATGACTAACATTTATTCTACACACTCTAATAGACCAAGGTAAAACTATATCCCATTAACCTGGTTGGCGATTATGAAATCATGTATATAGAAAGCCAAAGCTGTCACATTCAAACAACATTTCAAACACCTAATTGAAAAACAACCAAAATCTAAAAGATGGCCATAATATACAGATATATGCTTATTAAAGCTTATAGAATGGGTCATTTAATCTAAAATAAATTGAATTTCAAGTACAATCTTTTTTTATAACAAATGTAATTTAAGATTTATCTTAGATTTCTTGATAACTGGTTATTTCACAAAATTGATTTCTTCTGACCAAATTCAAATACGGAATACAGGTCAATAAATTTTCATATCGTGTTCTTTTGTAAAAATACTTAGATTCGCAAAGATTTCTTTCATTATATATTAAGCAATATATCTGGAAAAAGGGTAAATAAGTTACTAATTAATGAGGCAAAAATGTTGATCAAATTTTCCCTAACAGTAAAACTTTGGCCTGTTTTATAAGTATTCACAATTGGATTGTCTTAAAATTGGTATTAAATATTAGGAATATAAAGCACTTGGTTTGATGTAATATAGAATTAATGCTCAAGGTTTCTTCATGCCGTACCCCATCATATATAATGTTCTATCGGTTAGCGTTTTGAAAATCAACTTTATTTAATTATTGAAACTCTTCCACACAAAAAAATTTAATTTATATCTCTTTATTAATTTTAAATAAAACAGCATCCTGTAATTGTAATACGGATGACCTGAAATGAATAAAACTAGAGTCATAAAATTGTTTCCTGTAGATATGGCAAATCGATTTTGTATAAATCTCCAGCAATTCACAAAATTACCTTAAATTATTTGATTCAGAGAATAACGGGTTTTAGAATCATTTGACGATACTATCAAATATATATATCTTAACTAAATTTCAATGAACAATTCTAAAAAGTTGAAAATTGTCTTTTATTAAAAGTGAAATGTAGATACGTTTACTTAAAATGTGCACATTTTAATTTGCTGAAGATTTAAAATGTTTTAAAAATTCTTTGAGGCTTATCAGGCCATCGCCATCTGTGTCAGCAGCTGCAATTAATTTTTGAATCTCTTCAACATCTTCGTGTTCGAGCACGCCATCTTCGCCTCTTACGGCTGCTTCCAGTTCGGATCGACTCAGTTTTCCGGAATTATCCTTATCAACATCTCGGAAAAACTTTTCACAAAATTCTCTATTTTTAATTTAAGATAGATAATAGACAAATAAAAAATTATCATGGGTAGATGAACATATAAAATATGTAGTTTTGTGCAAAAACCTAAATGGGAGCCGAGATTTATTCCATATTAAAAAAATTACTATTCATATATTTTTTATTTGCAGATCATAAAGAACTCAAAATTGACTGACTGTAGTTTTGCTATGATGTTGGACCACTAGCTAAATACAATGGGATTGATGCTTACTTCAAGCGCGCAAACACGATTTATAGCATTGTTACCAACACCCACGCAATCATTGATTGTTTAATTGAAGTGCAAAACAGCGGTAATAATTTGAAAAAAATAATAGAAGATGAATCACCACGTTTTTGTTTTCCTCCTAGTTATTTTACACAAACTGCTCCAGTTGCTTCATGATTGTCAACTTTTGTTAAACTCCTACCTTTTTCGATTAGGATACACAATAAAAAATGGTATTCTTGAAAATGAAATTGCACAGACTTTTCAAAATTAATTTGGGTAATCAATAGTATTTTGAAGGTGATATAAAAATTTATGCACAGAAGCCCGCGAGATTATCGTTTTCTGCTTGTACCATTTTAAATATAAAAATTCGCACATGCAAACATGAAAATTTATCTAATTTTATTTAACTGAAAATTAATATGTATTGGGTTAAAATGAATGAAAATATGCATTTAGTCGCAAACCATCCAATGATTGACATAGATATTTAAATAGATCGAGATTAATTAGAGTTATTTTTAAGCTCCAGATGATGTTTAAAGGGTAGTTATGCTAGAATCAAAATAAAAAAAAACAAAACTGTTGAAATATCAGAAATAAATAGTAATGGAGAAACTCTCAGACTATTATAGTTACAAAAAAGTAATATTAATGCTAGATAACATATTATGTCTCCGATATATTTTGAAGTAATACGTAAAACGACACAATATCAAATCAAGTGATCTGACGTCATAATTTTTATTCATTATAGTAACCATTAATAAAAGCAATTATTTATTAAAAGCTTTTTCTCTTTTATTATGAAACTCAACATTTTATATATTTGCATCCTTATTTATCATACACAATGATATTTAATTGTATACGGAAATTTGCCTTCTATTTAATTTTACTGAATATTGTACTAGCACGTAGTAAATTAAAGGAGCAAATAAATTTTGCCATTAGTGGGATTATAAAAATAGTTGTATACCTATAAATTTTGCTTAATTATAAATCGAACCGAGGAATATTTTATAAATTATGGCGTATCCAATTTAACGATAAAATCAGGACAATATAAAGCAGTTCTAAAACTCCTATTTTTCCGGTATTATTGTATATATCATCGATATTTTAAAAACAAACAATGGTACATTGGAGCACGTTTTCGTTCAAGCTTTTATTTCACGCAAAGTTGACCTCATAAGAAATTGAATGGTTAAAATTTTTTAAATTTGTTTTAACAAAAGAATAAATGTTAGTAGTAAGAGAACAGAAACAATAAATTCCGAAATATGGAATATTAAATGTTTCCAAGCTGTATGGTAATAATGTGAATTTTTATTGTAAAGATATTATTTCTTTTTTTTCGAAAAGTTTGTTTAACAATATTACGATGTTTCCTATTGAGAACTTAGCCATTTATTACTCAATGTGTTATCCAACTCGTAGATTGGAAACTGATGTATATTCACTTTATGTTAAATTGATGTCGATTTATTTATAATAATTTAAAGTGCTCTTATGGCTCATTTGCATTTAAATCAAGCATTCCGTAGAAAGTTACGACAACATAAAGAATATGCAATGAATGAAATAAAATTTGAATAAACGATTATTTATATGTATATATATACACATATAAATATATATATATATATATATATATATATATATATATTAACAGTTTTATTATTTAATAACCTATTTCTGTATCGCAAGCACAAACAAAATATTTCTTGAAATTTATCGCGTTATATTTCGATCCAGACGCCGGTCTTCCTTTCAAACTCCACACTCCATATTTTAGTAACACACAAAGTTCTTTTAACGGTAAAAAAAGAGTTCATTAACAATAGAAAACCATTATCTGGCGCAAAAATTGGTCATCTGTGTACTTTTTTGTTAGACAGATATCAAAAATTAATTAAACGTTCCAATGTACTGTGTCGTATTAATTAACAATTTTTAAACCATTGATATAAGGTTAAAGTTTTTCACTCCAAACTTGTCAAATTTATTTAAAATGTACTCAAAACTGACGCATTTATATTTCTTACCTGTTTGACATTTTCGTCTGCAAAAGAGTCGATCGGAAAAACTATTGCATATAGACTAAGCAAATTCTTTTAGAATAATTTCCAAATTTATAGATTGCGACAAGATAAACTTGCTGAGAAATGTTTTACTCAATAGGGTCGAACACGTGATTATATTGAGAATACAGCAATCGAAAATTAGAAATTAAGCGCATTGCACACTACAAAACATGATCATAATGTGCATATTTTTATGTCTCACCACTCGTTTCTCCTGAGTACAGAGTCACAAAGGTAGACCGTTTGGTTCGACTACCGCAAAAACACATTTTAATTGATTTTTCTAGTTCGATATTTCCATTAAACCAATGAAAATATGTCTAATTGAGAAACACTGTGTATTGAAGTCTAAAATTCTATACAAAATGCATACACCACACTACTACGAAATGCAATTTTTATCTCCACATCTCACTTGGACTGTTGTATATAGTTCATTACATAATAAATTTAGAAATGAAAAGAATATTATGCTTTTAAACAACTACGGATTGCGCGCGTGGTAGCAACAATACTTTAAATATTAATACAAGATCATGTTTGGATATATGCCTGCATTAGTCAATTATATACGGAAGCGTAAAACTCACGTTAAGAGGCGCATTCATACACAATCAGTTCAGCACTTTATATCCATTTCATTAAAAAATTTTCTTACTTAATTTAATTGCGGATAAAATTTTTTTGAACTGTCTCTTGGCGAAACAGTCAACTCTTGGTAAAATTTTTCTTTAATAAACCAGGAGACTTGCTGTGTTTGGAATAGAATATTTACTAACAAAGGGAACCTATATTGCAAAAACAATCTTGCCTTTTGTAGTTGTTTTAGTCTAAAATAGTATCCAATTCATTTATTCAGTAATCAGTGAGTAATTCCTATATTGTTCACTGAACAGCTAATTTGTGTGTCTAAAATTAAAATATTTGAAGTACTTTCATAAAGCGAAAAATTAGCTTTTCCTTAAGAATCCAAGTAGTCATTGATATTTTAATTAAACGATATAATGATTTTTGATGACGCACATGTTTTAAAATTTAAATTTATATGTTTGGTCATTTGGCTGGTCGCGGCTTTACTGCTAATTTAAGGCCGTTCAAATTCGGTTAGTCAGTTTAGCGTTCAAATAATCTAAAACACTGCCAGCATTTGGTCATTAAATACTTTTGAACAGATTTACTCCATTCTAAATAACGAAATCTGAATGCACTTTGATTTTTCAGAAACTGCTACTGCGCTATGGTCACGAAAGTACTGTCGCATCCATGTCGGATTTAATAATAATTTGCTATTAAAACGACACTTTTACTGCCTCATTATCAATACGTGAAGTACAAATTGCATTATAACCATGCTTTTTGCACTCAAAAAGCTCCCTGTCTTCTTCGTGCTTAATATTGGTTATATTTATATATGCAATAGATGTTCAGAGAGATATATGCGAAGAAACGGTTCTTAACTAATGAATTGAATCAATGACAAATTTATATATAACATTCCAAAAAGATTTAGGTAAAAAAGATAGAAAAAGTTAGAACGTTTTTATAATAACCTATCACATAATGCAATAAAATCGCACCCCAGGTCAAATGGAATTTTAAGTGCTTCTCAAGGCAAACTTGAAAATGAACAGTGTTTTGAATAAGCAGTCTGTTGCAATAAAGTTTCCGCACCTAAATTAAAAGAGGCAATAAACAGTTAATCAATATAATCCATGAACAACTGCCACAGATTTCAATTTAGGAAGGAGTAGGTTCACCAACTAAATTAGCAATTAATGATCATTATATCCCAATACGCTACAAAGTGAGCAAAATTGAGTTCAATATTAGTCATAAAGCGAGGTTAAAAAACTTATTAGACATTTATGAAGAACTGTATATTCAAAATCACGAAAACTCGCTGTATATTCCAAAACCCCATCAATTAATTGTAATAATTGGCTGCTAGAAAAATTAGTTCTTTACCAAACAAACAAATTTCATTTTTACAGATGTAACCAAATTTAACACAACTGACAAACCAAGTTCGAGCAGGAAAAATAACAGGAAATACGCAGATCTGCCGCAAAGCAATAAAAAATCTATGCGTTTAGCAAGCAAAATAAGTTGATCGATTTCACCAAATACGCATATTCTGGTTGTGCAAAGCCAAAAAAACGAACAAAAAAAGTTATGCACGAGAACCACAAGTACCATTTATTGTACAATCTCAACAAACTTTCATTTGGAAAACCATTCATTGTTAGCACGTAATTTAAGGCACCGTGCGGTTATGCTTAAACGAACTAATTTCGAAATACTTAATTATTGCACAAAAATATTTCTGATTGCACATCTTTGTAAAGCCTCTATTTATAACAGTAGCTGCCAAGTAGCTAAGCATGTATCCACGCGTAGCCTTAGTAAGTACTGAAAACATTGTCTTCACTTGTCACACTATTTCTCCAGACAATACATGTTTAGTTCCAAACGTACCCAAAAAACCAATTGAATTTTGCAATCACAAAATCAGTATGTGTTCAGGCAAGCCTGATATAGTCTTTTTCTCCATGTGCCTACATTCCTATTCAATATAAAGTTGAATGGCGATTGCACTTAAATTTTTACCTTCACATAACGCCGAGAAAGTTTGATGGGGAATGTTATCCAAATTAATTCAGGTTCAAAATATGTGGAAACCAACTCAGAACGTTATTTATCTTTCATGCGTTTGTCGCCTCTTCATATTTGTATTGTAGTTGAATATACAATGGCAATTCATCAGCTGTGCAAATATTTACTCGGAGGTTTATTATATGCTTATGTTAATACTTATGTTTACTTGTGATGCAAAGCCTTCTTTGATAGTAAAATTGTGCACACCATGCAAGTTGGTCCGCAAAAAGTCAGACAAATTATATGCACTGTCTTCTATATGATAGTTTATATAGACAATTTTTCAAGTTCGAGGGACAGTATCAGTTGAAATTTAATAATTCTGCTGCCCATGCTTTTGCAGACGTTTGTATTACACTACGTTTGCTCAACCCATACAAAAGGACCGAATATAGTTATGTATGTTCTCAATTATAATACGAATATTCAGTTCCTGTTTCTTGAATTTATCAAACTGTTTTTCAGCGTGCATTCGGTTTTCACAGTTCAAAAATCAACTGAACGGTTGTATAATTACAGTTTACTGCGTATGTCAAAGTTCTTCCGTTCGAAGATGCAAAAACATATCGACGGTGATAAAAGCTAATGTAGAAGCCATTTCTGGACTATATTTTTTTCTGTATCCGTGAACTGTCAATATTAAATTAATATCGGCTCATCACATTTAAATTAATCTTCCAAACTGCGTCTATGTCCATTAAAAACTGGAAATTCTAACGGACATTCTGACACACAACATTAATAGATTCCCTTATAGCGATATTATTAAATAATTACTTAATATTAAACTAGCATATCAAAAGGTTTTCAAAATTCAATATCTCTACATTTGAGCGAAATTTAAAAGAACCGTTCAAGCTATTCTCAAGTATGTAACTTCTTAATTGCTTCAAACGGTTGGACATCTATTTGATTAATGCATGCGTTTTATTTCTAGTCATTGATAGAATAAGTATTCAAAGAATACCAGGTTAGTGCACTCTTCATAAAGCATATAATCTAGCTTGATGTATACACAAGACCCATTATATACATTCATTTTTTCAATATAAACTAAGGATTCTATGTGAATGATGGGACATTTGTTTATATCAATAACGCAATTTCGATTACATAATTTTTATCAGAGCCCGCACAACCAATGTTCATTAAATTATAGAATGTTTCCATTCAGTACCACATGCCCACGTAGCGAGGTTTCTACTCTATAGTGTTATATATAAGGGTTATTAGTCGGGACTTTAAGTCTACAGAGATACCATAAAGGCTTCACCATGAGAAAAGGCTAACCTAGAAAAGTAGTTAGTATAAAATAGAAAATGATGTAAAGCGTGCGGCAGGGTGGCTCGGTGGATAGGACAACGGATTCCAAAATCGTCGTGCCCAGGTTCGAACCCTGTCCACGGCAAATTCAAAACAAGTACGTGAAGAGTTCCCATTTGGGACGAAACCGGTCTACTGTGGAAATTGCCTTTGATAAATAATAAAATATCTAGTTTATACTGATAAATTTATGTATATAATGGGACTAGTGTTTATATCAAGGCGTAAATTTAATATAAATAACTGTTATCACAGCCTGCGTAATCAATTTTCCATTAAATACATTGTCTAGATGATTGTGTTCTAATGTAGTCTATGGCGATGAGGTCAATTCATGACGTAGCCAACTGGTTGGCTAAATTATAATAGCCGTTAAGCATGTATTTTCTTTAATTTATCTTTAAAGATTTCAATCAATTTGTTGCAAATGTAGAAAGATCCAACATTAAAACTTGGTACAAATTAGTTTTATATCGTGATATTAATTATTTATATTTATTGAAATAATTCTTTTGGGTTTGCGCCTCAGTATGTCGAAAGAGTTACGCATATTTTAAACTCAGTTCAGCAAAAATGGTAAGACAACTTTTCTCGTGTGTTTTTGATATTGAATTCAATGTTAGAGGGAAATTACGCTGGAAAATTAATTGAGTTCTGATTTGGCTTCGATCATGCCTGGTATGTTTTTGTTCTAGCTATAACGAACGAAGTTTGAGCTATGCAGTGAGTTTAAACAATTTAATAGTTATGTTTATGATGCACTCGTGTTCTGTGAAAGCCTTGAGCATGCGGTATACTCGTTTCAGAAATTCAGCAAACGGCATTACAATATTTGCTTTACAATTGGAAACGATTATAATATTCTAGCTTTCTTGTTTTTTAGCTCAAACGTAGACCTAATTTCGATAACATTCACCATCAAATGTGTATTACCTAATGTAGGCGATTCAATTTCATCGTAATTTGCAAAATAAGCTTTCTAGATAGTACAGAGAAACCATGGGAAACTCATTATATTGAATAACGTGAAAAATAAAATTGACGCATGGTGGAACATAAACTAAATTAATATATGTAAAATAAGCTTTGTGTTTCGCGTATACAAGCAAAACGTATTGAATTTAAGTTATCGCTAGTTGGATAAAATGGTTGCCCGTCTATTTTAATGAAATAAAATAACAACTTCCACAACTTTGGTAACAAAGGAATTTCTTCGAAAAATGTTTCTAAACTGTTTTTAGTTATGTTTCTTCTTTGACCATTGTGGAAATATATATATATATATATATATATATATATATATATATATATAAAGAGTGCGTGCGTGTATTCTCCGTTTTCTGGGTCATTTGCTCCATTGAGTATAAATTAATACATATAATTTATTTCTGTAGCATTTCATTTGAAACCATTCCGCGAAAGTCCTACTGCACAACACATATTCATTTGTTATTCATCGCACCTGTTATTAAATATTTCAAGTACCTTAAATTCATAATAACCTTCAGGTAATGCCTATAAATGTGTTGGGCATTTCAATTAAAATGAATTATTATAATGCTCATACTCGTTCTTCGGTAACAGGAATCTATTTAACACTATT
Organism: Eudiplozoon nipponicum; assembly: GCA_029291075.1. NCBI lineage: Eukaryota > Metazoa > Platyhelminthes > Monogenea > Mazocraeidea > Diplozoidae > Eudiplozoon > Eudiplozoon nipponicum. The sequence goes on from JAQBSW010002315.1 coordinate 105,908, forward strand.
TATTGCTTCTTGTGCATAAATCCGTAAAAAATATTTGTGAAAGTTATGCACAAATTGAACATGCGATAAATATAATAAGG